>VMBQ01006375.1:0-45866 GCA_007657795.1 Dreissena rostriformis | reverse complement strand
TTTAATTCCTTTAGTTTCTATTCAAGCTATATAGAGTGTGATTCCTCAGAAGTAATTCGAGAAAACATCTTCCGCTCGCGACAAGCGTCGCTGGCATATCATTCGAACAATATGTATTACATGCATTTTTTTTTTATAAACAACATGGTAATAACCAATTTAGCATCATCACACAAATATTTCTGTTAGAACTGGTGCCCTTTTAGATGCGTTTAACCCTTTGCATGCTGGGAAATTTGTCCTCTGCTAAAATGTCGTCTGCTAAATTTCTAAAATTAGCATTTTCTTCGATTTTTTTTCAAAGAATACTATCAGAATAGCAAACAGTTTGGATCCTGATGAGACGCCACGTTCTGTGGCGTCTCATCTGGATCCAAACTGTTTGCAAACGCCTTTAAAATTCGGTTCCAGCGCTTAAAGGGCTAGTTACAACATGGATGCAAACAGATATAATAATTCACTTCACAAATAAACTTAGCCCCCAGTAAATTGATTTGTGTGTTAACTGTGTAACATGCTTGTAAAGAAAAACAAATATTGGCATCTGTCATCTATTAAATGTTTTGACATAGTATAAATGAGCGAAGACAGAGTAATTACAATTGTTAATTTTCAAAATCCCAACTCCTTGTCACAATATTATAGTTTGGTTACTGATATTCCAACTTAAAATATGTCTGAAGTCTGCGTAAAGTGTCATCCTGGATTAGCCTTTGCAATTTTCGTTGAAAGGAAGTGTCTTCTAAACGAAAATCCAGTATAGCTGGAAAGTGTGAAACGCACATGCATAAAGCCCTGTTTTCCCAGAGACCAACACACAGATAGGTGCATTACTGCAGTGATAACAGTAATAATATGCATGGGTCATTCATTAAGTATATAGGATAAGACATGAACACTGTTTCAACACTTTTTAATGTTTTCATTCAAATTTCTATGAAAGCCGACCAGGGTACACAACATTCACGTAAATCAAAATAATCATGGATAATAAGCGTACATTACCGAATAATTTTTTAGAAAGTCTGTTCGTTTCTTATGAGAGAAGGTTTCTTTTAGTAGAAACCATGTAAAAGAGATCTGTGTATTTCTAGCCATACCTGAGAGGGCTAAAATTGAAGGCTAGGTTAGTAACAGAAAAAAATTGCATGAATCACATTATGCAATGTTAAATAATATATAGTAACTCATCATATAATGAAATCTTGTTTTTTAAAGCAATAAAATAGATCTAATACGGGTGTACGAAAGTACAATTTCATTAAAATATATAGTTGTAAAGCGTAAAAACATAACATGTATGTTATGTAGCAGATAAAATAAAGCTTTATTTTGTTTATATTAATTAAAATCTCGCGACTATATACACCATATCACATGCATTATCTGTATACAATTACAAAATACAGAGCTTGGGAGTTTTGAACAACACAAAATAACTTCAATAACATGTTAACCATTTACCAGCACATGTTTTGGAGTCTGGAACAAATAATTCTACAACAAAAATAAGATCAAAACATTGTTTTTAAATAGAGGATATTTGTTGGATTTGGTGGAATATCGATTTTAATTCAAGAGTGATCAAAGAAAATGTATTTTCACCAGTGAATTAAAATATTCCACCGAATCCAACAAATTTCTTTTTATAATATGATTATTTTTGGGAAACAATAGTTCCGGTAAAACAATTAAAATTATCGATTATTTTCACGATTAATTTTCACTGTTTGAAACAATGCATTATCAGTTTTTTTTATTCAGTGATATTTCTCTATAAACCACCGAAAAGCATAAAATAATAAGTTCAAATCTTTCCTAACGGTTTTATCATGTGAGTCCTGCATTTAAAAGTTTAATTTGTTGTTGTTTATTAGTCCATAGACGACAATTTATAATTCTTATGCATAGACATTTATTAATACACCATAAGGCATTTGCCAGAGTTGTTGAATGGCTATCTATTGAATGGCTATCTATGGAAAATCTGTGTATATATGAACCATTGAATAACATATGTGAAAATTATTTCAATTCTAATATGACTGGATAAATGTTTTTAATTTAAATGAGAAATATTTTTTACTATTCTGTACTCAGATTCTAGTGTCTATCTGCATTAATAACGAGTAATTTTACTAAAAACAAATTTCTTAAATACATCTAATTTCATGTTCTGATTTTACACAAGTACATGTAGGTGGGTACAAATTTACCAATACTAATTTATTAATGTTCCATTTACTACCAGTATGAATCAAGAATAGATTCTGGTGAATTGTCTTTGAAGCTGGTACTAGTCACTAAACCAGGATGTCAATTATAACTAAGAAACTTTATTCCGAAATACTTTATACTTATTCAGCAGATTTTAATAAAATTTTCATATTATTTTCTTATCAATATATAAACTGTAAATGCAGAGATCCACACACACATTGAGAAAACTGGGCAAAANTATATTTAAGCATTGAATTTTGAAACGTTTGACACGCCATAAATGTGCTTAAATTGCTTTTCAATGAAAAGTAAGAATGAGATGGCGTCTGCTTATATTACAAATACGTTTCATATGAAACATGTCTAACATTGTACATAATACTCGTTTGTATTAGATAAGCCTAGAGACATGCTTAAAATGTATTTTCCATATACGTAGCTTTTCATTTCTAATCACTAACGTTTAATGACGTCATTACATAAATTATAGCTTTCTTTTTACTAAGTTATCACGTTAATGCTGGGGAAAGAATGGCACTCGGTAAGATCCCTCTCGGTATGATAAATGGTAGTATATTATTTATTGAATATTGTTTTACTGCTCCAGTAACGCACCAGACGGGGTCAGTAAGAAGCAGTGAACTAATTATATAACTATAATAAAATAAGCGATGAAATTGGAATATTTCTTGCTTAAATATGTGCCTACCTGATGCGATGAGAACAATACAAATATATACTTCAAATCTGCAGTTTTATTGAAAGCATTTTCATTTTATTACTATATGTTAATGCCTAACATGTCTGAATACATGTAAATACACAATATATTGAACGATTGTATCATAATGATAACTGTCAAATTACAGAAAAAAATATATCCGTCACCTATCAGTGACCCATCAGTAAGGTTGTTCTGTCGGACGGGAGGTTGGAAACTGGAGTCTCGAAATTGACTTGTTCCGGTATGGCCGGTTGACTACCAAGCAATTAGTTTAATCAAATGTTTTCAGATATCTTCCTGTAAGTGCTTATACTATTATCTACACAATAAAACAGGACAAATGTAAGTCAGAAGAAATGTGTGGCATGAGTTGTTTTTTTCACGATGTCACCAATATAACATTGTACTAGATAAAGATGTGGTCGAAAAGGGGCATATGCACTGATTTACTACGTTAAAACGTGGTATAGATACATACGACCTTAATTGATTAAATTGTAACGTTCCCGATTATAAATATTTACTCGAAATATTGATAATTTCTATTATTGTTATTATAAGATACTTAATACATATGGCTTATTACGCGAATGTGTAGTTCAGGATGCATGCATCGCACCAGTTGAGAGTGTGGTGGTGTATTCCACGAGTTTTGAGTGAGTTGCAGCGCACGAGACAATATTCAATATTCTCCTCACAATAAACATGCAAACAACAATAGTATTGAACTCGGCACATAGACAAAACAGAAAATCAAAACATACTTTGTATGTCGTACACAGTCTTCAGAGTGTCTAAAAATGTAACCGTTTTTCCAATGTCTCTCGGAACGTAACGAATAATCACAACAGATGACACATGCCAAAAAGCCCGCTTTCCGAACGATAGTATAGGAAAAACATTAACACCGTTAAAAACGGACTTCTTACCCAGCTTGTATTTTATAATGGAAATGCCCCATTTTGGTTTAGTAAAAAACAATGTTGGTGTATATAACAAAAATAAAATAAAATAAAATACCGTCCTCTTGGCTTAGCGGGTCGGTGACAAATATGAATTTAAAACGTTGAAGTCACACTTGTTCAATTTGGCAGGTACCATAATCAGTAGGTGCGATTGTCACCCTTCAAATAGCCTAGTATATAAGAATATGAGATTAATGTTCACAAGTAAACACATCTACATGACTTTTAATCGCAAAGTTGATATCATGACCAGATATAAATGCTTTCGTGTTTCGGGATTTTTAACCCTCATTTCGTAAACGTTTAATTAAGAACTAATATATAATTAGTGTGTATATGTTTTAATATCACATATAATGGCATATTTATGAACTGTAAACGTAAAGTTAGCCTAAAAACAAATAACGAATAACTTTTACCGCGTATCTGATTCAAAACCTTACAGATATATCATAGTAAACAACATTGTCATTACTTATGAGACGAAGGGTGAAACTATACTCTACCTGTAAATGTTCGTGATACGTGTCTCGTCAATATATATCGAGTAATATGTCCGCACATCTGACAGGGGGGGGGGGGCGTACTGGTGGACTTTGTCCCTCCATCACATGCTTGTTCACTGTTATCATATTGGTATCTTCGATATCAAGTTTACATTATGCTTGTCGGTACTGTCGAGTTAGGACGATAATTAATTAAATTAATCACTTAACCATTGGGTAATGTTTATTAGCGAAATGAATATTTGAAGTATATTTCACATTTAGATCTTACGATAGATCATTGTATAATTCTAATTCTTCTTGCAACTAAACGTTGTCAATTTCGGCTGATATAACGAGTGTGTTCTTGCTATGTTTAGGCCACATATCTTATACGTGATACTAGTAAAAGTAACATGTTTAAAAGTGGTAAGTTATAATGAGAAAAATCCAGCATTATTATTTACCAAAATTGCAATTTAGAGCCCTCCACTTTCTAGCAAGACGTGATATACAATACATAAATGCGTTAACGACACGCTATGCATGTGCACGTAAATCGCGCTTTCTAAATTAATCAGCTGTGTTTGTTCCCGCTGATAACTTTTAAAATGTTATTTGAACAAAATCTTGACTATTCCGGATTAAGTATGTCTGCAAAATTACACAATTGTTAAGTCTCAAACACATTAAAGTTAATGTTTTGGATCATTTAAGCAAATAAGAGCAAATGCGTTGTACCAATACCCTATTAAAAAGTAAAATAATTTGTATTCTATTTATGTTACATATTTTCATACTTTACGGAGACGGAATTATATCGCATATGCATGTCTGATGATTTGATGGCAACATCTATTTCTTTAAATAAAAAGCTCCGAAATCATCTTTTTTGATGAACACTAACATATTGAAAACAAATCCACATCACTGAACAGGACGAATATAGTGGAGTGATGAATATCTCACAATATTTAAGGTTCAAATAAAAAAGAGTTTGTTCATGATAACTTGTTTGGATGAATATATGGACAAACAATGTATAGCAGTATTGTTTTGTAATAAATAGTGTGATTATATATGACCAGGCGTGCAGGGCCGTTTTTTTTTTATATCGAGCCGGGCGTAATATATTACAAAAAATATAACTTTCCGAAGCGGTTAAATCTAAGTGTTCGTTTTTGTAAATTTCACCAAAACCGTTAGTTACGGGTCATTCCTTTATAATTGACACCCAATTCGTGTTCTCATTGGTTCTGTTTATAAGCGTACTTCTCTTAAACATCTTATACACTTGTGTAACTATATGATCATTATGCAAATTGATCATTTTAAAACAATATTTTAACATATGAATATGGCTAGTTATCCATATAGTGCAGATAAATTGGAAGACTGTTTTACGCCAAGCAGTGTTATTAAAAATCAAGTAATTTTATAATTAACTATTCACTTGCCTTGGACATTTTATCACTGTTTTTTTTTTAAACATGAAGATTATAACATGCCATGACATATAGACATATTTGAAGAATACCACAATGGAATCTGAAACAAGAAAGTTATGAATCAAGGGAATGTCCGAAAATGTTAACGTTTTAATTTAATCGGAATTTATCAATGCTGAAATGTGCTATTCATAACTGGAATGAGGCGAATGTGGAATTTGCTCCGCAAACAAAGCAAGTTGTCGCTAAGTGCCATGTCCATCTGTTATCAAGGTTGGTTCGAATTGCGGTTGCTTGATGAAAATTCTTCGTATGTAGGATCATAAAACATACGCCGACGCGGTTATTTGGATGTTTTAGTCAATAGGCATGTGTTACCGAGCACTGTTTATACACGTTGAGACATCGAATTTCGAATTATTAACTTATTGAAATGGTCCGTATGTGAATGAACCTATTTTTGGATAAATTAAACGAATATGTTATGCGGTTACATAGAGGCGCAGAACGATGGAACATGCCACATTTTAAAATACCCAAGACTTTATATTTCAACAACCAATATAAATTGTGTCCACATGTGTCGCTTCTCAACAAACCTGTGTGCTTATGTGCGTTGAATTATGGGAGATCTGTAGTACTATTTTCATGTTGCGCCTTTGTGCAGTAGACGCTTCCATTAAACACTTACAACGATCACTGTATTTTTTTTTGTGAATTACTTAAATCAATTTTAAAATGCTTATCTAACTGATGTGATAAATAGACATACATTTGCGTCTAAAATGTATATGGTTGTAAACTTACTCGGAAGTGAAAAGTACTGGCTGCTTGACAACTCAAGTACATTCATTTTATCGAACATGTATAACAACACTAGTTCTATTGATGGGAGTTCATTCAGTGTTTATGTTTAAAAAAAATATGTTTCAAATAAATTCAAGGTATTCTTTCTTAGAAATAAGTGCATTCTTCCCTTGACTACATTGTTTTGTTGTGAGGATTTCGATTAATGTGCTTCTTCATCCGTATACAGAGGACAGTAATGAAGTTATGCAAATAAAAAGAAAAATATGCATACATGTGCCACGTATATTATTAAACTCAATATTTGTTACATGAGATCTGTGTTATAACCGTCATCGGCGTAAGAATGTGATGGTTATATGTGAATAAGAAGTAGGATTATTAATCATCATTATCAGTCCATTGAGCGGTTTGGCCGTTGGGGGAAATGAAGGACGACGATACAGAAATCCTCCCCCGTCAGGTCTGTTGTTTTCTGCTGAGAGTAATTTATCCTATGTTTTATATTTTCCATCCAGCATTTCATCTAACGGCCTCGACGTCGACCTCCCTATAGCTTGCCCTGGAGAACAGTCTTGCACAGAGAGTCATGCCTGTCGACGTGCTCAAACCAAGCAAGCTTTCGGCGTTTATCGGTCGCCAGAAGGGGCTCTGTTGGACCAACACTTGTTGCAGTCATGTTCCGGACGTACTCGTTGGTCTGGTGCTCCGTGTAGGAGATGCGGAGCAGTCTTCGAAGAAAATTATGTTCAAATAACTGTATCGTGCGTTCTGTGTCCGCGTGAAACGTCCAGGTCTCGCTCCAGTAGAATGGTATGGATACTACGAGGGACTTGTAGAGCCTGTACTTGGTGGGGAAGCTGATGGAACTGTTTGTCCACAACCTGCTCAGTCTGGCAATCGCTGCGGTCGCCATGGAAATGCATATTCGGACCTCAGCGGTACTTGTACCATCCATGGATAAAGCTGCGCCAACGTACTTGAAGCAGGTCACTTCTTCTAGCTCCTCGTCGTACATGGTAATGTCTGCACTAATGTTGGTCTTGCTGTTCACCATGATCTTTGACTTCTCCTTGCTGACCTCCATCCCGTATGCTCCTGTTCTTTCATAGAGTATGTTGGTGAGCTCTTGAAGTTCACTTCTGGTGCCATGAGGTCAATCTCATCGACGAATCTCAAGTTGGAGATGGAGGTGTGGTGGTCATGGGCGGTTTACTGCATTATCTTCTCAAGGAAAATGTTGAACAGGACGGGAGAGAGCATTCATCCGTGACGGATGCTAACTGATGTCCAGCAATTCCTCGGCCTTACATTTCAAGCGATTAAGGATGATGCGTAGCATGACTTTGCTGGGATGACTGATGAGCGAATGGTGCGGTAATTCTCACACAACTTGAGATGCCCTTTTTCGGAATGGGTATTACCGGGTTCACTCCTTGGGCCACTTCTTCTCCTCTAAGATTTTGTTTTCAAAGTGTCGTCATTGCTGCAGTCGTTGCCCCTCCTCCATGCTTCATCAGCTCCGAATGGACGTTGTCCACGACCGGAGATTTTCCTGCCTTAAGACTACGCACTGTCTCCTCCACTTTGTCCTTAAGTATGGACAGACTTTCGTCGTCCGCTTCTGGTGTGGGATTGTTTGATAGGAGACTGGAGTCTGGTTCAAGCGTGTAGTTGTAGAGGTCACTGCAGTATTCAGTCCACCTGTTTATGACTGCGACATCCTCGGTAATGAGATTCCCGTCAGCGTCCGATATAACACTGACCTAGGGCTGACTGGTCTAAGTAAGGATATTTAGGGTGCTGTGGGCCTTCTTGCTGCTGCCTGCGGTCGTCTCTTTGTCGATGGTGATAAATGGTTCCTAAATCCTTTCCTTCTTGGCCTCTTTCATCTTTTTACTTACCTCTCTGTTCGCTTTTTGGTAATTTACCATAGAGTCAAGGCTGGTATACTTCTCATGCCTCAGCTTTCTTATTTTGTCATATAGGTCCATAATTTCGGTCGTCACCCATGGCTTGTTATTAAAGCGTTATTAAAGCAGTGTATATAAATTGTGTTGTTAATCACTCGATTTTCAGAAACCACAAACATGGACCAATACTCGTTAAAAAAAAAGTTCAATGCATGACAATAACACTAATTTAATATATTATAAATGCGTCTTAAATGTGTTAATAATGCTGCTTAAGTATTATTGACGTTCAGTAATAACGAAACTAATATTGGGATAAAAACTTCGTGAGCGCAGACAGCACTACCGAACTGTGTAAGGTTTTATTAAAATATGCATATAATAAAACTGGTGTTGGTCAACACAATGAACATTGGTTTGAGATTGGCTGTCATGAATGAAGTAATAGGCTTCTCATTGTTATGAATCCCGTTGCCGCAATAAATATGAACAAGGGGCCACATGCCATGGTTTTAAACTTGGAGACGTGTTTCTGTTAAAAAATACATGAAATTTAATAATATTTTATTCACATTAGCATTGTGTACAAATGAACAGATAAAATTGAATATTTGTGTTTGTTCTTGCGGTTTTACTTTTTGATCAACGCATGTGAATCAATTACATGCAGACGTGTTCATCAATAAATATGCCAGTGTGTGTCAATTACTTTCAAAAATAGTGCTCACAATTTGAAATATATACTCTAATCAACACACTGTAAAGGATATTAACAATAGTGTTTTTTATACATCCAAGAAATCAAAACATTATATGTATCAAAATACATTCAAAAGTACATACATACATACCCTTAGTAATATCCTTAGATCAACAACCACAAATCTATGCATTAATCATAGATTCACATCGACAACTTTACTTACATCATAAAATAGCTTTGTCAGTAAGATCACAACGACAATTGCTCAGTCACTAAATTCATTTCGCAAATATTGTTGCCAATAAATTTATGCAATCATAGTGTTATGAGAAAAAAATCTGAGCGGAATAAGTCATTTACGAATTGTTGATTACTATTTTACCGCAATATCAAATATAACAGTATCATTAAAATACAATAACTGCAACAACTATGAATGAACAGGGAAAATACTCGTATCAGTAATTTCAACGAAAAGTTATGCTAACTCCATTAATACGATGAACGATAAATTAATTTTTGCTGTTTGACCTTCTGATCAACATATGTGAATCAATGACAATTGGACTTATTTATCTATTAATATATATATGAAAGTACATGTCATTGACGTCCAAAAATAGTGCTAATAGCTTGAAATATATGCTCTTATTAACATACTATAAAGAATATGTTGGTGTTCATACATTCAAGAAATTAAAACATAATATGTATCAATACATTCAAAAGTTTGTTACTGTACAAAAATACATATCCTAGGTAATATATCAACGACGGCAACCGTAAAGGTATACATAATATATATATATTCACAGAAACACTTCACTAACATCAGCAAATAGGTCAAAACAATGGTATCAATAAGATCGTAGCAACACTTGTTCAATAACTAAGTTTGTAAAGCAAACACTGTTGTTGAACAAAGTCGGGTAATAATTATGAATACATAAATTTCGATCGGCATAAGTCATTCACAAATTTTTAATTGACAGTTGACTTCAATACCAAATAAATCAGTATCATGTAATTTGTTTAGCTGTAGCTATTTATTACTATGTTCAATAATGGTATCGAAACATTCAAAGCGAAGGTAGTATTAACTTCATCGAAACGATAACATATACATTCATAACCTAAACAAATCAGTTAATGGGTAGCGACCAAAAACTTACTTCGTCAATATTGTTACATGCACATACACAATGTTTTTAGTAAATAAATAAAATTAATCAATAGTCAATAAGAACAGTAACATGTATTCTATAAACGGATGCATTACAAGCGTTATCAAATCAATATCATAGGCAAAATAATACATATTGTAAAGTACTTTCGTCGATAATAGCAGTATTAACGTGTTTCAATACATTTTCATCAATATTGCCGATCACAATATATGTTTACTCTCAACGAGGAAAACAGGAATGCTATCGATGAATGTACTGCGATTATAATATAACCAGTTGACACGTGTCACATTTATTTTAAATTGATACACACGCATAAAGAATACCAACAATAACCAAAGTGATATTCTCGCTGCAACGGCATATAGTTTATCATAGCCCGTGGTACTTTATTTATGGAAATAGAAATTAAGTAATAAAACACAATTCATTTCTTTACATGCTTACATAAATAAACAAACTCACATTAGCACTTATTTGGACACAATACTAGTTACTACTTTCTATTTTACAAAGAAACATACGTGTCGTGAAGATCACGAGTTTGTTGTTGTCCTGTGATCGTTTGTTATGTGAGACTACTCCGGTTTTATTGTTATATAATCTTGCCGAAGGTTAGGTTATGTTTCCGGAGTATATATGTTATATTACCGGAGTTGTTTCCCGCCTAGAATCATGTTCATGTAATTTGCATGCTTTTCTCGAGTATTTGATGTATAAATACGAGAGTTTATGTTGTTTAAGATTAGATTGGATTTGACAGTTTTTAGGAATGGTTAGAATAGATTTATGTTTTTAGGCTATATTACATGGAAATGATTACTATAAGTGTGCTAAATAAAGTAAATATTAAAACTAGAAAGTGTTGTGCTTTGTTGGATTAAAAATAAAATATTCGATGTGGCAAATTCCTAAAGTGCAAAAAACGGTTGCATCTATACAAAGGTTCGCCACAATACGCTTAACATGGCATGATACAGCTGGTTTCCAACACGCTACGTTTTTATATTCCGTACGATCATAAACATTATAGTAATAGTAAAACTCAATTTACAAAATCAGTTTGTTTGAATATTGAACGTTTCGAAATAATCTATTCTAACAAATAGTAGTTTCATGGTAAAGGCTATAGCCGAACAAACAATAATTACTTAAACTCACTAAATTATAATGTTCTACTATTTTCTTACTTCGAAGGCTAAACGTACTCACAATTTATACATGTTGCCAGTGCCTAATAATTGGTACATTTAACACCGTAAACGTTTTACATCAGCAGTCCATACATAACATCCTGCAGATTGTTTACTCGACTACCTCCTGTAACCATTCGCAAGAAAACCTCCGCCCTAATCTCCTCCATTCGTCTCTGTCATCGCTGCATAATAACATCTGTCTCGTCAACAATCCCGTTTTCATCCTTGCAGTGGATGAATCTGTTCTGCAACAACTCAATATCCATTCTCCTCCTGCTGTACCATCGGAATGGTTCTGTATGTGCGATAATAGCTTGTCGTATCTTTGAAAGTCTCAGTATCACCCTTGGACCTTCATTAACCATGTCCGTAATCGTTGATATCAATGCACGCTGCTGTTCCTCCTCGAGTCCACAGGCTGCCATGAGATTTCTATCTGGAATCATATAATATGGTAGCTCTCGGGTGACCAAAGCAACTTTTAGCGCATCCAATCCTTCGTGCAACCATTTAAACAGACTTCTTTCATGAAATAAAGACTGATGATTATTTTCAGCTATCCAAAATACAATGTTTTTCATCGTGTACGATGTAAGCTCTTTCTAACGTGGATTTAATACATCTTTCTTAACCATTTTCAATAAAGCATACAATTTAACTTGCGTGTCATTAAGATTGTTTACTAGTGCGATCTCCCCGGCGTTAAAGCAAACCCTCCATTCAACATGTGTATATTCACTGCCTTTAAATACAACAGGCGTAAGAAATGCTCCAAGTGATACTACTTGTTGAACGGCTTACGGTAGTGGCCAATGGCGAGATCTTGCGGCCCATTTTGATAAGATTTTGGGACAGTCAAAACGAAATGCAGGTACTAAGTCCCTGTGTAATCCTTTGCCCGTTGTACTCGGCATTGACGGGCATGGCTTATCACGCCGGGAGTTTTAACTTCAACCATATATCAACATATAAGTCACTGCTCAGGAGTTCGCGACCATATCCATCATCACAAAACGCATCGTTAACTATCGAAGCAATCGTGTTACCGCGTCTCTCTAATAGCAGTCTACAGTGTCCGGGGTAACTCATACGGCTGTATGATCGCAACACGGTTATCTCAATAGGAAAAGTGTTGGCATTAAGACCATCTTCTAAACAGTTGACACCATTTAGTACAAGCATCATGTCTGTATCATTTTCCATGAAGCAGGTCAGCCCCTCAGCCTTGCTACCCGTAACAATCCACGTTCCCACTCCACTTGTCCGTGCCGGTTGAAGCCTTCCCAACTCCCGGTATGCGTCTCTCCGCGCCTGTCTGATCTCCGGTCCATAGCCGAGCCAGTTCACCACACTGCATATCTCTAGGGAGGGCCTTTTTCTTAAATAACCTGAAATATGTGTCAATTAAATAGAAACATGTTATATGTCATTTACATTATATGTTATTGGTAGTCGTCATATCAATTACCAATAATAATGTTTGAATACATGTACATGATGTATTTCAATACACTAATATTGAATGACACGTGCACTGGTATGAACATTTAATTCAAAACAGTACTTTAAAATAAAAGTGTCATCGACTACAATGCAATAACTTGTTAAGGCATTAATGTATTTAATGAAAAGGAATTTTTCGGCGTTTGTAACGTATAGAAACCGATAAGTTTATTTTAAAACATTCTTAGGAGTAGTAAGTTACTAGATAGTATGTAACATGTTTTGTCGAATAATGTTAGTATTTTAATTGGGACGAATTATTGATATAAAGCATGCGTTCTATGTTGTTATTTCGTTTTAACACATACATGGCTTGAAGTATACCAACATAACACCATTTAGGATCAAACGATGCCTTTTTGAAATATCATAGGGAGGGAACGACTTCAGTTGGGAGAAACAATACTTTTAATCTTTTCATTGCAAACAAACTGCAAACGACCTCACGGCAAATCTTACCAGGGGTTGTCGGCTGGACTCACTGCCCTGTCCAGAGACCGTTCCTGGTTCATCACGTCTGGCGCCACCTTTAGCCATCTTGACAGTGCTGCTGTAAGATACTTGATGAGCTTATATGGATAATAGTATTAAGTATAGCTAGAAAAAGTAGATTTCATTGTCATGAAATTAGGATTGGTATATATTATGAGCTCTTAGACAAGGATTAGTAAATTATATTAGCACATATAATAGGATTAGTAAATTATATTGACACACAGATTAGGATTAGTAATTAAAATAGCATGATCGGTTATACTGCGCATATACGTAATACATATAAACTGGTCATCGTTGAGACTTTTGAAGCACGTAAACAATTAATTAATTAAATAATGAAGTAATGAGAGAGACAATTTGCTTAAATGATTTTTCAACGAAAAGTTCAAATGAGTTTGCTCGTTTTACATATTTTCCGTAATAAATTAGCAAAACAATCAAGTAATTTGGCTTGTATTTGCTCACAAACTCGATGATAAAGCGCACAGTATTCAGATACACAGTTCCATATGCTGTTAACAAGGGAGTTAAGTAGAAAAGCTGAAATCACAACCATGTTGCGGTTAGTTCCCCTATGTTGTTTCTAAAACAACGTCAATTTTTAGTAAGATTTGGTATACATTCTTAACAGTTGATACTCATTCCGAGGTTCTAGTCATTTTTTTTAAATGAGTATGTTCGGTATTCACAATAACTGACGGTTACACAAATAATGCTCCTATAGCAATTGTTATATTAATGTGATCTATAATATAGTAAACTGAGAGTTTATAATGTCAGTCATTTTGCAACATTGGTTTGTTTTAATTATACTGAAAGATTGATGGACACCATAATGATACACTCTTTAAAGAGTACATCGTATATTAAGTTACATTTTAAGGTAAGAACAAGCACCTTTTTGGTCAAGACAAGCAAATGAATGAAATTTGTTCGACTTGAAAATTGGATTAAGTAATTAATGCAGAGCCCTAAGTTCTACAATTATGTTATTTATCACCTGATCTTTGCATAACAGCCATACACATTTTCCTTTCAGAAAATATACACGTATGATAAAATTGATAAGCGATATAGTAAACAGTGATATTAAATAGGTTAAAATATACTACCCATATGGATTCAATACTTTTTTTTCAACTGAGTTTCTTTACTATAAATGAACAACAAAAACATCATGGCAGAACAACAAAAATCATCATGGTAAATAAGTTGTTTTTTTACTTTTCAAGCAGCGTATTATTTATATATGGTATCAGAATTAATGCTATGGAATAAATGCGTCCAATACAATCTATTGTACATGTATAACGTTGAGACGTTACAGTTTAGATCTACCTTATCTTCCAGTTCAGTCCATTGATCCGGTGCAGGTCCACCACCGGTTTGCCTCTTACTCACGCTTTAGTTAATTGTATTTAACTTTTGAAGCGCTCTTCTATTAAATTTGTATTAAGTAGTAAAAGTCAGTAAGTTTTTTGTCAGTAAATGAATATTGGTCAGTTAGACGCTGTTTATAAATTAATGTTACTGCGAACTTTTTTTTTTCAGCATCAACGTATGGCAGGAGAAAAGTTTCATATTCTGTACTTTATGAAGACGTATTGTCCTATTCCGTGCAGTTCCGTTTAATATGACTTATCGAACATGAAAAGCTACCGACTTGGAAAAATACGTGGAACAAAAACGAACATGCTGTATGAAGAAAGATAAAGCGAGCGCAACAAGCTTAAAAAAATGTTGACTTTGTGGTATTCGTGCGTGATGTAAAGTAATAGTATATGTAGCAGAAAATATTTTTTGTATTATCAATCAAACTTATCATTTCTATACAATCAATAAAACAAAAGCAGAATAATCCATGTTGTGACATTGCAATTGTGGTTGCGATATTAATTTAAGATTTGTTTACAAGTGAACGTAATAGTCCATTTCACGAATAAAACTTAGATAATAGAACAACTTACTAACATTAAATTATTTCGTAAAGCTTACCTCTTTTTTCACGGCTAATGCAAACGTTAATCTTCTTTAAATAGCTACATAATCTTGAGCGTTGATTCAATAATAAACTATAAAAAGAAATATCCAACTTAAAGCAGTGATTCACGTGATTTCCACATTATTAACCTAGCATTTAAATCAATGTGTCAAGTAAATATAGCATGATTTTGCCTTTTTTTTATTCAATAAAAATACCAATACACGATTTCATAAACTGCAGCTTTAAAGTCTGGTAGCTTTATGATTGTTAGTAATATGTTCGGTAGTTGAATGCGCAGGGAATCACATTTAATTGATAGGATGGTAAAGAAACGGTGTCGAATTTCAACCGCCTGAATAAAGTTGTGTTTTGGCAAACAAACAAATTTAATTGGCTTTGGTAGATTATCGACATTGCGCCTCTTGATAATCTATTCAGTACGCAAAATGATCACTGAAGAATTATCACGAAAAATAAAAGATGTATTACAAAAAACGCTGGTTGACCGTAGAAAAAATAATAATTTCTGACACTCGATACTTGAGAGAACAGCTTTGAGTTACCCATAATGATTTTACCAGTCCCTGGTCCTTCTTTTACCTAGTATTAATATTTATTGATACCTAAATATCTACCGGGTATTTATCCATTCGATATTCTATAAAATGTGTTTGTACTGACAGATATTTTGGTCAGTAGTGTTCTTCTATAATTAACATAAATAAAAATGTCATTCGAATATGCATACACATTCATTTATAAACCAACAAAATTGAATAGAACTTCGGAGTGTTTGTCAATTGCAAACAATGTATAAACACAGGGACCTATACATGTATAGGTCCCTGATAAACATAATCTTACTGATATAGAGCGATAATGACGTTGTTAAGTACTATACAAGGGAACTAACCGCAACAGTGTTTTTAATTGGACTAAGCGAGTATTCTCCCTTGTTAACAGCACAGTTGTTAGTGTATGTGAATACTGCTCGTGTCTTTTGGGGGCTTTAAAGAACGCTACGACAGTGGGACCGAACCCATGACCTTCCGGTCACTAGGCGGACACCATATCCATTACGCCACGGCGATCTTGATAGTACGTTAGATAGGTTTGAAATGTTATCACGTGTAAGCAATTACCAACAGGTGGCGAATGATACAGCGTTTGTACATTAAGGTGTTGATAAAGTGATAAAACGCATATTAAGATATTTAGGAAAATAAAGTACTAGTATGTAAAGTCTCGGTATTAAGTATTTTAAGAGGTACAGCAGGAAGAGAGTAAGACTGAATTGGAAGACGAAGAAAATTAACGGAAGAAGGACACTCACCAACAAGTATGGTGGGCTGTTGCCAGTTTAAACGCTACATGTTTGAGCGGTTATTGTTGATCAAAATATACAGTAGAAATGTGACAGAACTCAGCCATATAGCATCATGGAGCTCATATATCTCACTCAACATCTAACAATACCATATCGAAAATGATCATCCGAAATAGAGGCTACCGAATGGCGAGCTGTGACCAATCCTTATTCCAATGCTTTAATTTCGGATAGTCAAATTCGGATCATTGACGTCTAGAAAAGTGCAGCTTTAAATTCGTTATTATTGGCTATGTGCAATATAAGTTATTTTAATGTGTTTATATTTTATACAGTTCTTTAATTTGTATATGACCTACGATTGTAGTCAAGACTATACGATAGCTGAATACTAGCTTTTTAAAGAAATCTCATTTTTTTGTTATACGTAAACGAAGGCATTAGACTAAGGATGCAATGCGATGTCAACACTTCACCATAAAGGCTAGGCAGCACCGGAAACAGCGGCCCAGGTGCCTCAGGAAACGTTCATGGCTATGCCTCGATATTGTATGTTATTTTTCCATTCAAAAACATATGCGGTAACGCGCTGTACTAGCTTTATTGTTCATAGATTTTGTTTACGCGCGAAATTGCGTTTACTCGTTCATGCAAGCCAGTGGTACATCCGATGACCTTTAGCCTTGGCAAATAATAAGGGGGGTTGGAAATCTTCAGAACGGCACTAGACTCGATTGTAACCAGTTTAACATCGAAGTAAGCATGACTGTTGCGCTCAGTACACGAACTGAATGACGAGACAACATTGACGTCATTGCGAAGTCAATTACGTCACCGTCAAGGTATCTCGTCAATTAAATTTATATTTCAACTTAGAAGGGAACTATTTTGTCAAATAAAAACAGTTGCTTATTTGGTTTGAAATAAGAATAAGGAACTATTTCACGTATTCCTTATCGGTGAATTAATTCGTGAATAAAAGTACATTTTAGCTTGTTTTGAATTACGTTAGAATCGTATGTTTTATTGTAGTTAAACAGCTTATATGTTAAACAGCTTATATCAAATATGTTTAGCTTAACTAAGGAATAAGGACCTGTTTTACGATGCAAAATAAATAAGCTACATTAATTAAATGAATATAGTTTAAAGTTTAAAACTGTCGTACTGAATTTATAACACAGTGTCATGATCAGAAAATAATTGAAATTATCCCCATTCATAATTTTGCGTATTATTGAAGCATTCTTACTAATGAGCACAATACCAAACATCATATTATCACAGTTTTAATACAATTTAACGTACATTTGTAAATAATGCTGAAACTATACAAAACATGATTAATTAATGTTCAAATACAGACCTAAAAAAAACGAAAGCATGTTAACTGACATGTAAAATAAGTGACGTCGTATGCTCATTGAAAGGCACTTATCAAATTTTCTTGTACGAGTATTGGTCAGAGTTGATATAGTTCACCCAATCTTCTTCTTCCCAGTACATTCTTCGGCACAGATCCTTGTCTACGTAGATTTCCGGGGACCAATCACTGGCGCGTAAGGTTATAGTGTCCGTTATATTCGGAAATACTTTGCAAAAATCGTCCATTTCTTCTCGAATTTCTTTAAAATACATAACTTCTGCGAAGAAATCATCGCCAGCGTTTGAGATTTGCCGCCAAAGTTTTTGATAGAAAAAGTCGTAGATTGCGTAATCAGCAAACGCGTACTTCCGGTATAACCGACGATCATGTGCGCGCGGGATCGTTATTTCCCGATCCCAACCGCGAATATGTAACTGTCTGTACAGAATATCCGAAACTTTCCAATTCAACATACGTTTCATTAACACAATAGATTCATCAAAGTATTCCGCTATAATCACTAGGTGGAATTCTTTGTCTAGTTTACTGACGTAATCTGACATTGCAGTTATAATCCGCTTCATAATGACGTCATCGGGAGTGCCAAATTCGGCTGCTTGTCTGTTGTTTATCCATGACTGCCGCGGATTTAGATCCACTTCGTATTTCATCGGGTCTCTGAGATATTGTTGAATGGGATCTTCGATGGAAATATTGAACACGTACTGCGGCGCCATGCAATTCATACTAGACTTGAACTGTAAATACTGTTCTCGAATAATACCGATATATACAGTGTCGTTGTGCAGATAATTTTCAAAAGTCTTCAGGTTGTAAATCACGTGACTTGTAATGATATCATATGGTTTGTCGTTTGGATTGTTCAGCTGAAGGTCAAAAATTGTTTCGGAGGAACTTACCATATTCAGCCATTTTGGACGCAGAAAATTGAGTTTGCGGTCAGACCCGAACCGAAAAAATATTGACGTCGCTGTACCGCTTGCCGCATTATGGACTTTGAGAAAAGCAATATGGCGGACTTCTCTTCCGTTGGAGAATATGCGCACGCCACCCGGAAGCGGAAAAGACTCGGAAAATGTGCGCGTGTTTAGTTCAGGGCGGCCGATCCATGCGTCCATTCCGGTGAGGGAGAAATGTTTGGAATCATGCATGAATTCAAGAGTCGTCAGTAAAATGAGCATCATGCAAGCTGCGAGCAGAAGCCACCTGAAAAATAAATTATGTATTATGATAGCAATAATTTTTATGTTACTTCCATGCTTGATTGTGGTAATTAATTTGCCTTCGTTTTGTTTTTTTTGCAGATAGACAGAACAATACATGTATATAAGTACGAACAAGATGCTTTAATGATCAAGTTGGCTGTAACTACAGTCCTTTGAGTTATGTTCTCTTATATATCCATACTTTATGTTTTAACCCAATTTTTTAAAGTGTCTGTTTTAATGTTAATAATAATAACTTCACTAATATGTTACTCAAACGGACTTCTATGCTTAATGCAGTTTTTCCATTTGGAGTTTTACCTTTAAATGTACTGTAAACCACGAATGACGAAAAACGAAAAGTTCTAAGATACCGTATTTTTTTTACAATTATTAGTTTATATTGATTAAAATATCACGACTGGTATATAACATTACTTGAAAAAAGTTATTTTTACTTTATTTTTTTATTTATTTATTTTTACAGGGTATGTCTACCAGGTAACTACCAGTTAACTATAAATAACGCAAGTAGATTGATCATCATCGTCACATGGTAAACCCAGGAATGCAAATTGTGCATGCGTAGTGAATTGTATTTATTTTATATATAAAACGATCAAACTACTTGCGTTATTTATAGTGTGTATATTGTTATGTCACCTATTTTCTTGATGTACTTTCGATTTCACATCGCGAAATTTTATTACCAAATATACGAAAATATGATTTTTTTTTCAAGTAATGTAATATACCAGTCGTGATATTTTTATCAATATAAACTAATTACTGTAAAAATACGGTATTTTAGAACTTTTCATTTTTCGTCATTCGTGGTTTACAGTCCCTTTAAGAGTCTATTTGAATGCGAATCTTCAGTCATCTCCATAAATATGTATACAGTATGCAACTTTCTCTATATCCGTGACAATTGTCATAGAGTCGATATAGCTTGACTATGTATGTGTACATATCAACTTGATAATACACCTTTAACAGTATTTATGTATCTTACTTGTCTATGTACTGTTTGCTCTTTTGTGAGTCACACTAAACACTTGATATATAGTTCATTGTTTGAAAGGAAGATTGTTGATAATCCATGAGTTATTGCGAACCGAAATCTTTAAAAACAGTGTTATCTTTTACAGGCCAGTTTAAATCAGATCTCAATAATGCATTCTACTAAAACTACATGATTGTCATTTTGATTATAAATGAGTCCGTATGGGTAATAATTACGTTTAAATCTAAACAATCTCTCAATGATTTGAAATGGATGTTTTCATAAGACACATTTGAATGATTAAAAGAGGTTTTGTCATAAATCGAAATAAAATAGGAATAGAACGTTGAATTATTTCTGCACAACTTAAGGCGTCACTGTTTGGTAAATAGGTTTCCTAAATAAAAGGATCCACATTCGTGTTATATTTTTTTAACAAATAAATGTTTAAATTAAAACCTACGCATTTTTCTACTTTGAAACTAAAATGTTTTCGTTGATTATCGCATTGAAATAAAAGAAGAACTAAATATCGTAACGCAGTTAGTCCCTGTTGATATATACCTAACGTTCCACTTCATTTTGTATATCGTTATTTTACTCTTCCTGGTATATGTTCAAACCAGCTCCAAACATCAGATTGTTACACCAACTCAAATTGTTCTTGTATTTTCTTAAACGCGGATCCTTTTTTAATATATGCTTCCTTTGAATATCTTTTGAATGTCGTCGCCTTACGTCCAACTTTTACTATTTAGTCGCAGTGCTGTTTCGTTCGTCTGTATAAAGTACAACGCAGGCTCTTCAGTTATCAAATTACACAGAAGTCCGCATTTACGTGTACTATAAGTATTGTGATCCGGTCAGTAAATTATTACACCACTTACAGCGAACAGCCCTTTCCATAATAATAACAATAAATTCCTTGGTTGTTAATAAAGTCGACAATTAATTCCTGCTCGAAATTGTATGATGAATACAAATTATAAGTTATAACAAACTGTTGCATTTCAAGAGCCTTTGCTCAAATAAAGCTTTCGTTTGTTATCAGCAATTCAAGATGTCGGTCACAATAGTATAATATTTATGATTGCGTATACCATTGTCTTCAGACACGATCCGTTGGCTTGCTGAATCACTGACAGTAAATATGGCTGTAATAGATTACTGTTATGTAAAGCCGACTCTATTTGAGAATTGTATCCCAATGTTGTGAGTGTTCTCCATAAGTTCATTTAAATTCACAAATCACGCTTCCGCGCTTTCAACGACACCTTTGTCAATTTGATGTACTTTGTTTTGTTGTAAGTGCTTTAAATATTCAGAATCGGTTATCTTAGTCAATCGTGTGTTACATAACACAAGGTAAAGGCCAAATTCTAGTGTCCACCGCAATTGTTAGAAGCACAACGAACACCTAGTTAATATCATGTGTCGGGAAACACTTGTAACATTGTCAATTGCGTCATTTGCATCATCTTTACACTTATGTACTTTGCATTTGTCTAAAAAGAATTATATGCTTAAGTGCTAATACATGTTGCTGTTGTTGTTGTTGCTGATTAAACTGTAAATGCGTGTGAGTTGCTGTAAACTTAAAGCTTACATTACATTGGTAAAACATTTTAGCAGATATCAAAGGTAACCAATGTTTGCTTTACATAAACAGATGCTATTACGATATTCGTAAACACTGTTTCTTTCAATATCAATTTACAGTTTTCTGTTACGTGTATATACGCTTGTACTTGCGACCTTTGGGAGAAATCTACCGATTGTCTAAATATCTTCCAAATTATTGAGGACAATTGTTACAAATGCTTTATTATTAGACCGATTTCAGATTATTACTATCCACTTATGCGCGACTTCATTTCCTTCTTTGATAAATGGCCGGTTTTACAAATGTGAGAATTCTGCGACACAAATTTTCACAATTAAAAAAAGCTCGTGACTAAAATAATCACACTTTAAAATAGTTCGCGACTCACTTTTTTTTCATAATTGTGAACAGTTCGCGACATAATTGTTCACAATTTTGAAAAGTTCGCGTCTCATTATTTCACAAAATAAGGGGGCAAAGGCCGCTTCACAAAAATGGGAAAAAAGCCCTGTAATTACCCATGTTTTTTTTTACATTTTCCCTTAGTCAGGAGCGTTTTTTCGATTGTTTGATCATGCATTCATGGTTTGAATCTTTGACAATTATTTTGAAAATCGTCTTTTTACAAACGCTTGAACAAGTCGTTTACAATAATTATATCCATGAAGCGAACAATAATCGAAGTGGTCAGCAGTGGTCGTAACTATTTGTAGCCGAATTTGTGATTTTGCAACCGTAAAATTCATATTTAAATCTGCCACTGTAGACTTCTTAAAATTTCCGTTACTCTACAGTAGAATGGAGGGTGGCGCCATGGTTTGAAACGTGATTATCTCGCGATTTGACAGTGTTGTTATAGCTAATATTGTTCAAGTCGTTAAGGACTTTAAGGTGTTATAGATATGGTGTCTAACTAGCGACCGGGAAATCACACGTTCGATCACCACTGTATGAGCGTTAGTTAGAAAGAAGACACCTAGTACTGGTTCTATGCTTAGAAAACGAGAGCGTTTCATAAGGAGTAAGTACTTTAAAGGCAATCGAGCTAAATAAATAGGTGTAAACTAATAGTTTTCACGTTTTGCTGTTAAACATGTAACGCACTTGTACACCCATTGTGGAATGGGCAATTTTACGAATATGCATCACATATTCAAAACCTAAAAGAACCGTGTACATTAGAGAGCGAACAAAGCATACATGAAAACAATACAAAACATATATGACTGTTAACGAGTAACGATGGAATGTTATTGTTGTTTTCGTAAAAATGTAAGTCAACATGTTAGATAAACTACTTTACGCATTTTACTACTGTAAGCTGGCCGTGAGGTTTAGGCGGTAGCCTTTAACATCGAAAGACCACGGTTCGAATCCCGGTGGGTTTATATTCTTTCTCTGTAACACTTATGTATTTGGTGTCATACATAACTCGTTAATTATTTTATATCTATCAATTTTAGGTAAACCGACGACTGACTGTCAATAACATTGCATAATTATATCTTCTTATAACTTTGCATATGCCACGTGCGATCCAAATTAAAAAATATTAGGTAGACGTTACTAATAACCCCACAAAAAAGAAACAAAGGGAGCTTACGAGAAAATGTAGCATACACGTATTTAAAAAGTGAAAGTGTGTCCCTTTAATATGCTACATGCATCTACTACGACAATTGTATTATTAATCTATCGTGCAATGCTTACCAAAAGATAACAGTACTACATCCTTGTTAATATCATTTGTTGAATGACAGATCCTGCACATTTAATTTACTTTACTAAAATGATAAAATAAATAAAGATCAAAACGTCAGTTAAGACGTAAATGCACAGCTTTAACGTGGCTATTTATTCCTAATTAACATCCTTTTTCATACTCATAATCTGCAGATTTTTAACACTTTAATAAAGCGATTGAAATATGAATAGTTTGCAGTAAGGACGAAAACGCAACGAGAGTCATTTGGACTGGATTCTGAAGAAGATAATTCACATTTTCTGAGAAAACATTACAATGTCAATAGTGTTTGAGTTGTCACCTGTTTGGACATTAGCTGACACAGATCAGTCAAACTAAAGTCAAACTTAGTCAACATGACCAATACCTTTAATTAACCGATAATTACTAAATCTGATCTCATGATCTGTAATGTTAACATGTCCAGTGAAGACCGGTGGCGTTAAGTTACAGATATGGTTCATTTCAAAAGTTGCGTTAAATGATCATTGTTTACCAATATTTTAATCAATAATGTAGGTTTAGTTAATTGTGTATCATCTAAAGTAATATTGTTATCCCTAAGAGTATAATATATTCCGGAAACGTTACATGCAGATCATTTTGCAGATAAGTTCAATAAAAAAACAGTAGGAAATCATGACGCATTACTTTTATAATCTGTGTGAAATGTTTAAATGTTTCTCATATCTGAATAAAAAAAATAATGGCATGCTCCACCTTACTAACCATATGCCATAAGTGTCTATTATATAGAAAGCTTTATACATTTTGCATATGCATCTGTTTCATCCCTGATTGCATTATATTATTGTGTTATATTTCGTATTGTATATTTATTTGTGTGCAGTCTTGAAATAAAATGTGTTGCAAAAACAATGTAGGTTTACCATCGCATTGGAAATATTAGGAAATAAAATCAACTTTTTACAATGTTCCGACCCTTTAACTTACTAGTGTGTAATGATTTCAACAAAATTACCTTTTTGAAAAAGATAACCGGCGTTTATGTGTGTTTGTGTTCGTTTAAGATAATCAGTAATATATGAATCAGATGTAAGATTGCAAATGCTTTTCTTTTCCGCGCATTTCTTAGCTTCATCACACCCACATCAATAACGAGGTTAGTTGAGCCAGTTTAGGTATCTTATTTCTCATTTTAAGATACGTTTGATCTTATATCTAGACAAACACAGACAAACTATGTGACGATGAAATGAAAACGTATAAATTTAACGACCAAACGCGAATCATCTATTCATAGTTCATTTATAAGTGAACTCTCAACTCTTTACACATGGCCAGGTGTCATGGGTAAATCGGGTAAAAAAACGCTCTAAGGAAGAGGCGTCACCGAAATTTTGTTAACGATCACCCCGATAAAGTACATAAAATGGCAACCAATACGCCACCAGCCAGCAATCCAACAACAACATCGCCGCCACTCTATGGCACCCCCGTTGCGCAAGGAACATTTATGCCACCCCACCTCCAATATCTAACCCAGCAGAGTCCTGCGCAATTTGCTTACATGTACACGCCAGCCTCGCCACAAAATGTCAGCCAAGCCCACACTGCTACGCCAATGGACTCAGATATGTACAATACAATTCTCAGTAAATTGAATAGTATCGAAGCTACCCAACAGCAAATGCAAACAAAATAATTAAAATTAGACCAAATCGAAACAGACGTTAAACACATCTCGAACAAACTAGCAATGGTTGAATCCAAAGTAGCTTCGCTAGAATCCAAATTTATTGAGTCAGAGAAAAGGCTATCAGATGTTGAGATAAGTCGTACTTTTGAAAGTGATACAAATGATGATATGAAAACCAATATTGATGTTTTGTCAAACAATATAACGTCTCTTCGGAGTGAAAACATTAATCTAAATGAAACAATCATCGATCTCCAAGCATGATCTATGCGTGACAATCTATTATTTTTTAATTTCGATGAGGACACCAGCTTTGAAGACCGGAAGTCCAAAAATTGTACAGAAAAAGTTTGGTATTTTTGCGAAAATAATTTAAAAATCGAAAACGCAGCTACCCTGATGAAAATCGATCGAGCACATAGGATCGGGCCTTACCAACATGGTAAAAAAAGACCAATAGTTGCCAAGTTTAACTACTTTGGTGACAAACAGACCGTCAAATCAGCGGCATGGGATAAGCTAAAGAACAGTAACTTCCGCGTAAGCGACCAGCTTCCCAAACAAATACAAGACCGCCGGAAGAAACTGTTGCCATACTTAATTGAGGCGAAGCGGAACGGAAAACAGGCCAATCTATCATACGACGCGCTCTACATCGATTGAGTCAAATACACCCACGACCGTCCACCCCCAGGTCCAGTACCGGAGCTGCCCCCACGCGGCCGAGGTGAATACGGCGGACAGCGTCTTAACAGCACCGGAAGTCACCATGAGCACGAACTACCGACATCACGCTAGGAAGACGACCGGAAACAGCTAACTTTGTTATCCTGGAATGTACAGGGTCTTGTCTCGAAACTTGAGGACAGTGATTTTCTAAACTTTATAAATGCATATGACTTGTTAATATTTACAGAAACTTGGAATTCAAAAACAACTAATATTCATATTGATAATTTTGAATGTTTCTCATGTCCACGGCCGAAATGTAACAAAAATGCGAAAAGACATAGCGGAGGTGTAATTTTTTATTATAAATCAGAATATCAGGGTAAAATTGAAGTTGTTAATATAAATGAAAAAGGGATCATTTGGTGTAAACTTCTCAAAGATTTAAACTGTATACCCAACTTGGAGATGTTGTTTTAACGGGTGATTTTAACTCGTGAATAGGGCAAAAGTCTCGACCTCTATGTTAATATGCCTGAGCAAGATTTACCAATTGATATTCTACCGTTACGATTGTCGGCGGATAAGCAGACGAATGCGTTCGGTAATAAACTGCTTACGCTTTGTAAAGAAAATAGTGTTTTTATTGCAGATGGGCGCCTAGAACCAGGACTTAACACATGTTACAATTTTTGTCGAAACACTGTAGGGTCAAGCACTGTTGATTACGTGATTGTAAATTTCAATATGTATACGCGTATAAGCACTATGAATGTACTTGATTTGAGCGAATTTTCTGATCATTGCCCGATTGAATTTACGTTGCTTTCTAATACATGTATTTTATCACAAAAGGGACTCAGCTTTAAAAAAATTGTTTGGAAACAAAATAATATAGATTTGTTAAATAATACTTTAGAAGAGAAAAGGTACATGTTTGATGAAATAACTAATACATTGCTATCGGACCGTGACAATCTGGATAACTGTATCGATGCTTTATCGAATACCATTTTTGACATCTCGTTTCAGATTAACGGTAAAACTATTCACACAGGCAATAATACAAGTAAAAATAAACGTGATAAGAAATCATTGTGGTTCAACGAGGCATGTAGACTTAACAAAAAGGAGTTTCATGAATGTAAACGAATCTTAAAACGTAATCCCTGTGACGCGAACAGGATAAGATTTTTACATGCCAGAAACAATTATTGCCGCGTTAAAAGGGAGGCAAAACGCGTATATTACAATAAAGAAAAACATACACTAGCAAAGTTAAGCAAAACTAATCCAAAAGATTTTTGGCGATATATAAATAAATATAAAAAGAAAAGTACTCCCGACAATAATGATATTAACATAAATCAATTTTTAAATCATTTTAGACAAACATCGAATACTGCAAATAGCAGTACATTTAATGCTAATGACTTGAATGACCTTAATCCGTCGCATTCCATTGAAACGCTCGATTGCGCTTTCACTGTAGACGAAATAAGAAAAACGATATCTAACATGAAGCGTAACAAAAGCTGTGACTTGTTCAACAATGTAGCCGATTTCTTTATTGATTCGACAGATTTTATCTCACCTTATCTAACTAAAATTTTTAATTACATTTTCGATCGTGGTTTGTATCCAGAATCTTGGTGCAAAGGTGCAATCATACCTATATTTAAAA
This sequence comes from Dreissena rostriformis, assembly GCA_007657795.1. Lineage (NCBI taxonomy): Eukaryota > Metazoa > Mollusca > Bivalvia > Myida > Dreissenidae > Dreissena > Dreissena rostriformis. The sequence continues at coordinate 17,948 of VMBQ01006375.1, read as the reverse complement.
AAGGTGACAAGAAGGATCCTTCAAATTATAGAGGAATCACTCTTGTAAATGTTATTTCAAAAATATTTTCATTATGTCTAAGAAACAGAATCAATTGTTGGTGTGAAGAAGAAAACATTTTTAATCCACTTCAATTTGGTTTCAGAGACAAACGAAGTACAACTGATTGTATATTTATATTACACAGCATTATTCAAAATGTTCTTTTGCAGAAACATAAATTATATTGTGCTTTCATTGATTACGAAAAGGCATTCGATACAGTTATCCACGAAGCATTATGGATAAAATTGATTGAATCAGGTCTTAGCTGCAAAATGATTACAATGATAAAATGTATATATGCAAATGTTAAATCATGTATAAAAAACAGTAAGGATATGTCATATTCCGACTTCTTTGACGTTTCTCTTGGTGTAAAACAAGGAGAACCTCTGTCACCTCTACTTTTTATACTGTTTATCAATGATATTAAAGATTGTATTAATGTTCACAATTTTACAAATGATGATTTGCATCTGCTATCTGTTTTTATGATGTTATTTGCTGATGATATTGTATTATTTACCACTAACCCAGTAAGCCTTCAGAACCAACTTAACGATATTTACCTTTACTCTAATAAGTGGGGTCTTAAAATAAATGTAAATAAAACGAAAATTTGCATATTTGAAAAACGAAAAAGCAGGTGCAGCTATTCATGGTTAATAAATAACGAGTTCATTGAGATAGTCGATAATTTTGTGTACCTGGGTATAAGATTCCATTACACTGGAAATATGTCCCATACTGTTAAAATATTAAATGAACAAGCTCTTAGAGCTTATCATCATCTTTTATCTATTTTTAGCCGTGTCAAATTAGATGTCAAAACCAAACTTTCGCTGTTCGATTCACTTGTAACGCCAATCATCCTGTATGGTTCTGAAGTATGGGGCATCTATGACATGTCTGATATTGATAAATTGCATTACAAATTTTGCAAAAATATTCTCTGTGTAACACAATCTACTTCGAACTATGCTGTACTAGGTGAATTGGGCAGATTCTCTTTAGCTGTAATAGCAAAACTAAGGGCTTTGCGTTATTGGAGGAAAATTGTAAGTAATCAAAATTTAGTATTATATCAAGTGTTTACGGAACAAATGCATATCTTAACCAATTTAAATTGTACGAAAAATAATCTATGATGCAAGGCTTTAAAATTCAGTTTAGACAACAATGGCTTTGGCTTTATGCTAAATATTCCTGAATTAACAGACTATATTGAATACATGGTAACTCAACGACTAAAAGATCAATTTGTACAAGAATGGAGTGATACACTACCTTTACAGCCAAAAATGGAATTCTACTTAAAATTTAAAAAAAAAGCTTCGAATACGAAAAATACCTTGACTGTATATACAACGAAAATTCCAGAATCCTAATGAGCAAATTTCGATTAAGTTCACATTGTCTAGAAATTGAAGTTGGCAGATATAAAAGGATACCCCGAGAAGAGCGGAAGTGTAAGCTTTGTAATCAAAATGTATGTGAATCGGAATATCACCTTTTACTTTGTTGTCCATTATATAACGATTTGCGTATAAAATATTATATCAGGACATCCTGGCCTACCATTAGTAAATACATATCAATGATGTATTGCACAAATGTTCTAAAACTCAATTTATTTGACAGAAGCTTTTAAACTTAGATCTGAAAAAGTAAACCGTTTAGCTGATGTATAATTGCATGTTTTCACGCAGTAATGTATTGCATAGTCTTACATGTTATTTGTTATTATGCACTCATTTTTTTGACATATTTGTTTATACTTAAATATGTTATATGTTATGATTCCCTGTCTTGGCCACATCTCTTTTGTATCTATGTTCTTGGCCAAAGGCAGAATGCCGGATTGCCAATAAGCTATTGAATTGAATAGTTTCAATATGTTTTCACGCGTTGAAAAGACCTGTTTAAGTGGTTTCACATACACAACTTTTTGACTCAATATCTTACAGCACCGTGATTCATCGCGATCATGCTTAATATATTGGCCAAATTGGTTGAACCATTCTTATTTAATCAATTGTATTCAGACCAACTTTGTCGTTATGCATGTTTATTACATGTTACCCTGTATTTGTGGGTTTTTTTTTTTCTCTATAAAACCTTACTGTGATATACAAGGAAAATTAACTTCCTCGTATTTGATATTCATTTGCAACGATTTTCAAATGTTAATTAACCAATGTTAATTGCACTTCTATGACGTGATATATGTACACTTACTTTAAACGCAGAATATTTGTTTTCGCGGGATGTACTCGATCTGTATGTTGCGATCTGGCCCAGAGTTGGCCATCGATAGACGCAAGTGGATGTTCATTTTAAGACTGATACATCAGGCGCGTTTACATGATACACCATGCTTAATATATCTACATGTACGAATAGCCAGTGTTTTTTATGAATAACTATTACATTGCAGTGTTTTCACGTAGCCACCAGCACACAGGTATACCTCTTATTTAGCAGGGTCTAATTGGAAATTGTGCTGGCTTATGATTAGAGTTTTCAATTTTTATATTTAGTCTTAGGTACGATGGGATGCCACTGACAGCGTCATTTTAAAGTTCGACTCTCCTAGTCAAAGGAATAACCTCATTAAACCACCTACAGGTCGCTTGGATGATTGGTTTGTGATAACAATGTGAAAGAGCAATGTGTTTGATGATATTTACAAGAATATACAATTTGAAAAAAAAAAAGACAATAACAAAAACGTTTCTATCGATTATAATTTTATATACAGTAGGTATAAAGCGCATATGCATGTTGCTGAAATATTTTGGAACACCAAGATCATGTGATGTAATTATTTAAATACACAAAGCGTGTACCTTAAATAATTTCAAGTATCTCGAAAAAAGCGCATTAAAACAAACCTGATTCAAGACATTTTCTGCTATAAAATAATGATAAAAAATGACATTGTGTAATGCTATTCAGATTTTGCGTGCAAAATACTTAAGTCGTTAACTTTATTCATATTTATTCAGTTTTGAAACGCTTCACATGATAAGCCAATTTATTATGAATTTTGTGTAATATTGCCACAGCAAATGAAAATGTATTTTACTTATATGCTGCTCGAAAGGAATCTTGTTATTATGCATCCTGAAAAAGACAGATAAGCACATTCCAAGTGCATTGTAACCACCCGTTTTAATGTTGACACTGCATTCACAGTAAGAAAACATAAAGACTTCATATCATAACAAATAACAATAATATTGGACTCGACCATCATTACGTGGTGTTTATTGGGGGAAGGCATATGCCATATGCGTGGATATTGACAGAGAAGGTGTCGAATATGTACAGATATACTTAAAGCCGATTTTGAAAGAGACCACGCCAAAAATCTGCTACAGCAAGCGTCTTGATTAAACTATATACGATTGTATTCACTTCCAGTATCCTTTATCAACTCAAATTTTTCAATTTGCTGTTTGCTTAACATATTGTTTACTGAATACGCATTAAGTTTACACTTTATTTAAAGCTGGCCAATAATGCATGCAAACATGTAGACATGTGAACATATTACAAAATACATACACAAACAATTTGCTTAGTGTTCGAGATCAAGGGCAATGCGACTGTTATATACAAATCACATCCATAAATATGTACTAACAATATAAGTATATTAAACTAATTCAAACTCATTTTCAAAACGTTCAAAATAAAAACAGGACAAATAAAAGAATTATACTTACATAGTTACTGTACAGGTGATTCTACAAATGCCCATATATATTTAAAACAATCTTATTTACATGTTTGTGTTTATTTACGTCAAATTATTAGCTGTAACAAGCTTATTTTTTGGAATCATATCAAGCTTCAATTAAAGCAAAGTAACGCTCTTTCTTAATTCATTAGGTTGTAAGGTTCACTTTTACTTTCGTTTTCGAATATATGAAAATTATAGTTATTAAACGGTTGTCATTTAAAAGGGAGGCAGTTGGACACAACACAATGTTGAAAACGCGTTGCAACCCCCGACCACCTCCCAATCTCGGTAGCGAACGAACTAAATACTGCTTTACCCGCTTTGTTGGCCATATTACATATCGATACAATTTGGGATATTAAAAGAAGGTGTGTAAGTTTGTTTGTGTGTATTTGTGTGCAAAGTGCGCGAGGAGGTACGTGAGAAGGGCTTACATATGCATGCGTGTGTGTGCGTGTGCGCGTTCATAAATGTGTGTTTTCTGGCGCTATTTCAGAAAAAAAAAACGGACATTTTCCTTGATTTGGGTTTGAAATAACCGATTCACCTAGTAAAATGTTTATGTCTTAACCCTTTGAGCGCTGGAACCGGATTTTGAAGGCCTTTGCAAACAGTTTGGATCCAGATGAGACGCCACAGAACGTGGCGTCTCATCAGGATACAACCTGTTTGCTATTCTCATAGTGGTCTTAGAAAACAAAATCGAAGAAAATGCTAATTTTAGAAATTCAGCAGACAACTTTTTAGCAGACGACAAATTGCCCAGCATGCAAAGGGTTAAATTATAGCCCTGCTCAAGAAGATAAACATGTATCTTAATTATATATACACGTTATATTATGCTCGTACTGTCTGATGCTAACTACGCAAAATGTTCAGTCTAAACGTTTACCTTAACTGAGTCGCAATAAGAATTCGATCCAATACTGTATCGGATATGCATGTTTTCCATTTTGTTTCCTTTTTAACTCCGTAAAATACCTAAGTACACACGGAAGTGATTGATTGTGTGTGTAAAGGTTTACATTCTCCACACAACGAGAAGATATTGTGTCGTCTAAACTCACTTCAAATTCAGAACGATACATAACACATGTGTACATACACGTAAATTTAATCGTGTTTCAATTTAAATCCAGATCTTTTGTTTTGTCGTTGGTAAGCAACAATAAAAGTGCACATCCTCTTTCTTTAATCCATGTAGTTCTAAACCCCATAGCAAAAAGAGGTATGTTAAAAGATATACACATGTATTTTCACGTGAAACTTGTCTAAATGAGCTTCAAGTTGTAATACTAATTTATAAAGTGTGAAAAACAAATTTTCTTAACTTTACCGAAAACTTTTACCTACCATCATACTCAGCTTAGTATAAATAAAATTCCATGACGTTGACTAATATTGACATAACACTATATTTTCACGATATAAGATAACTCACTCGTCCCTTTAATTAACGACACGCATTTACAATAATCAGTGTTTGCCCAGACAGTTTTCGTATGACTATATACATTCGGCGATACGCAATCATCTTTAATTAAGGTAGTAGTAGACTAATGGAACCGGTTAATGTCGGTTAATATCGATTTCGTTCATAATGTATCAGTTTATCTCGGCATATTGACGGATATTGTCGAAAGAAGATACGTCCACACTTTGTAATAATGTACCGAAGATCTAATGTTGTGCATATATTTAAACATAAATAAAAAAAATTAAATGATGAGCTCAGAACACATTTTACTACTGCAAATTGATATCCCTGTTCAAGTGTTTGTTTTTTTTAATTTAAGTTGATCAATACCATTGCGCAAAGTGTCTATAATTGATTCCTGACGACAGTTTTCATACGAACAATGTCATATTTGTATTTTCTTCTTAACTTGTCGTTGTAAGCTGGGGCTTAAAACAAAGATTCCACAAACCAAACNTAATCCTTACCTTACGTTCCATTTCATTTCCAATCTTATTGTGCTTCTCCAGTGTATGTTTCTTTCTAGATGGTCTAAATTTCAGATTTTAAAATCAACTCCACTTTTTCTTGCCTTATTGTCAGATTATGTTTGCCTTTATGCTCGCTTTTTAATGAAACATCTCCTCGTTCACGTTTAAATATGTTAAGTCACAGTTGTGTTTTATTAGTCTTCGACAGTAAACAACCACTCAGCAAAGTCGTCATAAATCAAAGATCACGGAATTTTGCCCGTTTTGTATTTCATTATCCACCAGACAGTAAAGTAAATATAACAGCTAGCCAATCTCTGGCCAAAACTATATAAATCTTGTTGCTCTCAAATTCGACAATAAATTCCGTATCACCATGTTCATGTAAAACTCTGCTATTCACATGCCAGTGCTCCAATAATGCGTTTATTTATCTGAAAACAACAGTTCAGTCATATCATTTTACGGTCTATTTCTTTAATCTGTTTTTATGTCGATTATATATGAAAACATTCACATAAATTATTTGTACACTGCAATGCAGTTAAATCGACAGATTGAATTAATACTTTGTCAAGCAAACTATGTCTCAAAAATGACCAACATCTCAAGAATAGTCTCCGTACATTCGCTTTAATTAATAAACTAGTACCCGTGCACTAAATTTTTCAACCTGATCTGTTTGTTTGATTCAATATCGGTCACGGTATCTTAGTCAGTCCTTATATTAACAAAACACAGCCTTTATCTCGGATTTAAGGATATAACACAAATAAACGAAGCACCATAAAAATATAGCAAAACTTTAACAAATTATCTTTGGAATAGTTTGATTGTTACTGTAAGATGACAGCATGCAAGTGCTTCACCATGTAAAACATATCTCACATGCAGATGTACATATTAAAATCACTTGCTGTTCAGAACTGTTAAAAAGTCTTCAATAACACGTGACAGTGATTAAGGTTATTCCTTTACTATCATACAATACCGTTTGCATGATCCAACACACGCATAGGCAATTCATTAAGAGAACAATTAATCATAAACGTTTTGTTCTTAGCACTTTCAATGTTACATGTTATATATATCGCTTATCTCCAAAATGGTAGTAGTATTTCTTTCACGCATAAATATATCGTATATATTTGTTTTCAGAATCCAGTCGTTAAACAAATGTTCCAAAATCCCTCCTTCGATAGCCTTTTGTTACTGTTAATAGTGGTAATGCATACCGTGTCGAATAAATAACTACGTGTTGTCATCGGTGTTTAATATCTTCGCTCATGAGGCAGGTCTGCGAGACTCTTGAGTATGGGCTTTTCACTTCTGATTGTCAAGTATGATTGTACGCCAACATAGCCATTTGCCACTGAAAAACAAATAATCAATCATATAAATGTGTAATTCGCGTGACTTACAGTATATATCACAGGATCATAATGATAATGCTAAAATATTTACTGTCTCACACAACAGAAATCAAGAAAAGATACCAAAAGTACCGATCTCTAAGATGGTTTGAACGATTGTGTGGGTGTAACGTGCAAAAAGTGTTGCAAACATGCGAAAGCGGTATACCTTAACACTTGTTTAATTCATAAGAACTTCAAAGATTTGTGTAACGTGCGTGCAATTATGCTCTCGTTCTTTCGACAGTTAAGATGACTATATAGCAGCGCATTGTTAATTAACATTGTAGTGATGAAATGAGCGGTGATACAATCTATACATGTATTGACATGCAAGTATTTCTGAAAACATCAAAATAGTAACCCGTCAACCGATTAACTACAGTCCGAATACCTTTGGCACAAAGCACAAACATATTTATGAAACAATTTCTTATTGGAGGCTTGCGACAGTGATTAAACATAATTTCTTTTGATTGTTTCTATTAACAAAATAACAAAACACATTTTTCACACGGTTGAACCTGGAAAAAGTCCTGTTCAGTGCATTAAACATATTATGTTCAATTATGTTGTACAGAATATAATGCACAATTAATTTTTATTACCCAACCTTATAAAGTAAATTAACTTAAAATACCACAAGGAAGTCAGGAAATCAGTGCACTANATACGTTAACACTTGTTTAATTCATAAGAACTTCAAAGATTTGTGTAACGTGCGTGCAATTATGCTCTCGTTCTTTCGACAGTTGAGATGACTATATAGCAGCGCATTGTTAATTAACATTGTAGTGATGAAATGAGCGGTGATACAATCTATACATGTATTGACATGCAAGTATTTCTGAAAACATCTTCAAAATAGTAACCCGTCAACCGATTAACTACAGTCCGAATACCTTTGGCACAAAGCACAAACATATTATTGAAACAATTTCTTATTGGAGGCTTGCGACAGTGGTTAAACATAATTTCTTTTGATTGTTTCTATTAACAAAATAACAAAACACATTTTTCAAACGGTTGTACCTGGACAAAGTCCTGTTCAGTGCATTAAACATATTATGTTCAATTATGCTGTACAAAATATAATGCACAATTAATTTTTATTACCAAACCTTATAAAGTAAATCAACTTAAAATACCAAAAGGAAGTCAGGAAATCGGTGCACTATCTTCAAAATTGCCAGTTACTCATAATTAATATTCTTCCTCGATACGCATATAGCACACTAATAAATGTATTTAATTAATCAAATTATGAACCACGCTCGGGGAAACCGGGCTGTATGCATGTGCGTAAAGTATCGTCACATATTAGCATGTTATGACCGCCGAAGCTTATCTGAGATAACACGTTCCAGACTACATTTTCGTTTAGAAGAGATTTCATTTAAACGAACAATAAAATTAAAGAAGAGAGTGTCGTCCTAGATAAGCATGTGGGATTGCACAAGCTAATATGGGACAATACTTCAAGTACATTAATTATACGCGATTTTCCCAGACAGCTGTTCATATACATATTTTATGAACACAGATATCAACTTTATGACAGTCCAACTAAGAATTTACTTGCGTTTAAAGCAAATAACTCATCTTTTTTAATTGGTATCTTCCATACTTGGATTCGCGCAATTTGCATATATTACAATATAAAGAATTGGTCAACGTTAAGCATTTTTTAACACCGCTTTGGAAAAAATCGTCTAAGAGTGCATATGTCTTTAGAACCTACTTAAGAACCAGTGGTCAAATAGCCGTTACATGTTTTGAGCATAGGTGTTTAAATAAATGTATTGTTTATAATAACATTAAAAAAAAATCGTGTCAGACAAAATTCGACTTCTCCGACAAGACAAGCTGTGGAATGCGTTTAAAGAAAGGCAACTCGAGCCGTCACTGAACCAAGTATTTTATTGAGTTGATGCGCTTTGTTTTCGATTTTTATTTATGAAGTTGTCTGTTCATTTTGCTTTAACTCTAGGCAATAATTTATTGATGTCCACACACAGTGGAATAATGAAGAGGCAAGTAAAAAAAGTTACTGGTAGAAATTGTCAACGGATGCCAGAATTCGTATCCGAATATCCGTATAGTTCGGCAGAAATGTGCAGTAATATTCCTAAAATCTGTTATCAAAGATCATAATTAAATAATAAGTTATATAAACTTATTTTGCATTTAAATCGCTTCCAATTATTTTTATGACTGCACAGGCTAATCTGGGATAACACATAACGCACATGCATTAAGCCCAGTTTTCTCAGACGAGGCTAACATAATCAAAATAAGTTTCATTTCATCGTTGTTTAACACAGGGCTTTAATTTCTTCGTGTTTCACGTCATAACGTGTGCAAGTGCTACAGCTTCTTAAATATTGAATATACATGTATCACGAAATGCGTAATAAGCAATATCCGTTTCAAATATCAACCCAATGTTACAATGAGGAAACTAACGCAAATTGCGTATACATGTAAGTTTGCAAATAGTAACGGTGAATTTTAATTAGTTTCCCGAGCGTTTTAAATCATTTCGTTAACTATGTATGACATTAACATAAAGGCAATATTTTATGGACTTATGGGCGTTTAGAACTGTAATAAATCTGCATTCTTTAGCAGGCTTTATTGAGTACCATGGCTACTGCGATTACAAAAGTCATTTCAGATTCATCGTGTGTGATAAATCAATTTTATTTTCTGTAAAGGTTTATACATTATAATTTCCCGACATTAAACACAATTCTATGCAATACACTTTCTTTTAACAGGCCCCTCGTGAAGCAGGTTGATTTCAAAGATATGTTTATGGTAGGTATGACTTTTAAAACCACAATCGGTATTCGAATATTGGCAATTTCATAAATCCGAATATTCCAATATTCGTTTTATTGGTATTAACTACGTTGGACTTTTTGGCTTAGGGGACAGTCAACTTTTGTATATTTAAGTACCACATGTTCAATATAATCGGTTGTTTGTATGCTTAACTTAAATATTAAAAAGCATCGTGGAAATTATTCCCTACATCGTTCTTACCAGCCTAACCAGGGACTGTTTTTATTTTTATTTTTAAAATTAGAAATATTGTTTTAATGTATGTCATTTCACAGTTCATAATAGTAATTCATCAATTTGCAAAGAGATGTTAAGATTAAAACCAGTCATTGTTCAACATACACGTACAATTCACACATACGTATTAAGACACACAATTAAATTTGAAAATATTAAACTCATAAAATGTCGTATCTGTTAGTTATAAATGCTTTGCAGTTCCATCAGTCGTCCTGGAAAACAGACCACCAGATAATTTCTGGAGGGTATTGATTGAACCCACCTGACATTCGAGCTGGTCATCTTGGTACAAACGTATTTTTAAACGTACGTTTAATATCCAGAGTATTTTAAATCCGATTCTGTGCTCAGCGTTCAATTATCCGCCATTGTGTTTTCCATGCCACGTTTCCAAATCAATAACGTTGCCATTTCGAAATAAAAAAAAACACAACCCGTATATATATGAGTAATCAAACTGTTGGCAAAATCTTCCTTCTACAAAATGTATTTAAAATAATTGAGTTTTAAAGAAAATATAAATAAATTTTCGCGAATATTTAAATGGTGATTCAACTAATCCAGGGACCTATACAAACAAATGAGCCCCTGACTTGTGACGTAATTAATCATATTGTTCGTTGAAGACACACAGGAACAAACACCAGTTCATAAGAGTTTTCATCTCGATTTATTTATGTTGAACATTTCCTAATACAACGCTTGCTAATGTTCGTGAAATACAATCTAACAGCGCAGGCGGGCCAACATGGCCGCCGCGACACGAAAGCGTGACCGCTCTCTTTGCTGGCTAAGGGTGGACTACACTTTCTATCCCAAATATACATAAACATAAAATAAATGATATTCCTATAACATATTTGATTGGTCAAAGTGCTTCACAGAACACCCGTGTTATTTGTTGATTGGTTGGGTGTTGTTCCAACAAGACGTTCCCCGGGAACGAAATAATTTTCATGTATAAACCCATTTATTGACTAATCCTCTTAAACATCTGATTCGACTATTTAATGTACTGTACTGAGAGATAATTTACAAGGATTAAGATTCTCGTTGCATCACTTTATAGAGTCTATCGACAACAGGTTATAATAGTACTCCCTTGACCGGTATAGATCAATGGAGATATGAAATAACTTATTATGATTAGAATTTCTGTGTCAACATTTCTGACCATTTTATCAACTGAATACCTCGTTGAATAAACTTCTCTAAGTAACAGATGCACATATCTAAATATACTATCTCTGACCTTTTGAATCGTTGATTAAGGCTATTTTACAATCAATGTAAAGTATGTCATGCTTCTACATGCAAGAAAATCCTATAATCATGGCAAATATATTATAAAGATTTGCTATTAATTTCCAAACTTGTTATTATTGTTCCTAACATTCAAATATTTTCTTTATAGAACCTTTATTATTATAATATAAGATTTATCATTAATTACCATTGTATAACATAATATTTATGTTATAAGAATAAACAATATGCATATGCTACGTTACAGACTAATTAAATGTCAATAATTTAATCGAATAATCGATTTGGTTTGACATCTCTAGTTTTATAGAAACAATCAGAGACAAATAATTGTCTATAGACCATATTCGGAACCCAAAGAATTATTAGGTACAAACAAATCTCACCACAAAATACACGTGCGTCACGCAAATATTCACAAATTGACAAACATTCACGGTCACCTGCGTTTCGATGACAATACATAACCCGATTTTGTTAGGTCATTGTTATTTGTCCCACATTTTAATTAACGGAATACCCACTTTTCAATGAGTTCCGAATAACAACTATTGACATAAAAAATTCATCTGATATCTCTTTAACTTTGCGTGGTCGCTTATCACAAACTATCAAGGTGACCCAGTTATTGCCCACGATATTCAACAATAATCTTACGATTTCATCACGGCGATGTTTGTTCTCAAAATGATCAATTCAATCCTTCTTATCGTCGGACTCAACTCAGGGTCATAACCCGCGATAAATCAGTACATCGGGGGTACTGACGATAAAAAATGACACGTCATTTCAACGTATTTTTTAGGGAATTTCATTGTTACGTTTTATTTAACGTCAACTCATTTTGTGTTTTCCTAAACATGAACGTAGACCTATAAATAAACCAAAATAATCAATTAAACCCTACTGTCCTGTTAGTGTGATATCAGCGAAATAAATGTTTGTGCCTAAAACGAAGTTATATCTCCATAAAGATTGTATAAAAATAAGTTTGTTAAACAAGAATGTCGTCGATACAAATTAATATACAGCATTTTACGCGCACGATACTGTCACAATGGTAACATAAGATCTCTGTGAGTATTGATTCTTGTTAAACATTTCCATTATATTCGTCTTCTTATGTGGCCATTCCGTCTTCTGTCCAGTATGAGAAATTATTCCTAAGACGAAACTATACTGCAACGTTATGTTCAATCATTTTCACTGATCTCATGAAAAGATGTTGCTCGATATATTCTCGCCTATCCAATGCTATTCTGCACTAATTGCATAATAAAATAGCATAAACAATACAATGTCCTTGTTTAATAAAATTGATCTATTTCGTCATAACCATAGTTATCTGCAAAGTAAGCCTATTAAGACGTATTTTATAAACACAGACCATCGCAAAAAAGTAAAAATGGAAGCAACTTGAAAGCAAATAAGCAAATACTAGTAAACTATTTCTTCGCAATAAACCCCATTTTAGGGACGTTGAAGCCACAACAGGAAATACGGATACAATTTAAAATTTATTTCCCAGTTTACTGACATAATGCAACATGTAGTTATGCAGAAATCGTTCCTAAAAGACAGCTTACGACACACAAAAAATCGCATTTAAATCGGACTGATATAAATATTTGACAACGTGCGATGCTTGTGGACTAAATCGATAAGGTACGTTACGTACCACGCGTACGGTTAAGTATGCATTCTATTCGTTAACAGAGCTCTCGAACATAAACATATTAAACTGTTTTTTTTTTCAAAAACGGAGTAGTGTATAGTGCAATAAACCTCATTTTCGTTCATGGTTCAATTTCAGCATGGATTGAATTATTTTCCGTGGAGATTGACTTTAAATCTGGAAACAAAACTTACGGTACACATAACAAACTATTTTATGTTGGTAATTTGAAAGAAAATTTATTGTTTTGCTTATTATGTAAGCATTTAATGTAGACTAGTTGTGCTGAACTCGCCAAGCTGGTTTCGTTGCATATTCAACACATTTTTATGGAATCTATTCATTAATTTCCCATACGATTTGCAAGTGAATAACACTTTTCAAGCATAAAAAAGGTAAAAAAAGAAAAAAAGAAATAAAGTCGACCATTGAAACAGTTCATACATTGTTAAAGGGGTTTAAGTGATACAGATGAAATAGATAAACTTTTAGACAGACGGGCACCCAGATAGACGGACGAACCTATTGACGGACACATTTATTTTGATCGCAACAGAGCGCTTATAATAAAGCCTCGATCTATGAAAAGGGTGTTTATTGCATGTGCGCAAATTGTCGTCCCATATTAGCCCGTGCGGTCCGCACAGGCTAATCAGGGACGACACTTTTCGCCTTAACTGGATTTTTGCTAAGAAGATACTTTCTTTAAACGAAAAATATCATAAAAGTGGAATGTGTCGTCCCTAATTTGCCTGTGCGGACTGCATAGGCTAATCTGGGACGACACATTACGCACATGCATTGAGCCCCTATTTCACAGAGCGCGACCCAATTATATTTATTCTAAAAGCCTACCACGACACACTTCTATGTATGATTGTGGCGGATCTGACAATTTTCTTCGCTAATTTTAATCTCTGAAAAATAACCCATTATAGGTACGAATTTTGAAAGTAGACTCATACTTCGTTTTTTGTTTAATCTTACCAGGATACGTTTGTTTCGAACATTTCGCAATTACTGTCTGAAGAGAACTGACATAGTTAATACTGTAAACTCATTTATATTTGTGGGCTTGACATTTCGTGGATTTTCTTAAAAAAATGACGTTTTTCGTAGACAATAAAATTCGTGGATTTCTGAATTTGTAAAAATACTATGAAGAACTTGCCTCGGTCATTTTCGGATGTGTTTTTGTGAAATTCGTGGATTGCTAAAATAATGGCCCACGAATAATATTGACAGTATAATGTGTTCGGTCCTACAGAAACGTCTGCTTCAGTTGAAAGCCCCTATAACGCTCAAAATCAACGAATATTTCGTAAATTTTGTCGAAAAATAAAGTGAACACATAACATATAATAAACAATCAGTGTTCCTAATAGCAATAGTCGGAATTTCAACGCTCGATGTGGTATGGTTACATAGATTTAACAAGATATAAAATGATCATTTTTAATTTTTTTGTGACACAATATATTCCATCTTAATTTACCGCAACGATAGCTATTCATACGACACACTAACACTAAATTGGTAAATGAACCGCAACGATATCTATTCATACGATACACAAGCACTACATTTGTATATAAACATCTGTTGAATAAATTATATTGTATCACAATAAAATAAAAAAGAGCATTTTGTATCTTGTTAAATCTATGTTACCAGAGCACATCTAGTGTTGAAATTGTGGCTATTGCTATAAGGAACACTTATTGTTTATGTGTGAACTTTATTTTACAAAATATTAGTTTATTTTTAGCGTCAAAGGGGCTTTAACAATTTTTCACTGACACATTTGTTGACTTTGTCAACAAAAGCAGCTTCGGCTTTAATATCTTAAATAACTTGACCAAGGCTACTTAAATTCGGATAGATAACAAAGTGACCTATATGCTACGCCCATCCATTGCTAGTGACTCAAGTCACGACATTAAGCAAGCGCTATCGTGACCTCCTGATAACAGTAACAATCCCGCGCACGAAAAGATGAGACTAAACCAGTGCGAAGTGTGATTTGGTGCCATAAATCAGAGCGATGTGCTTACGTACACGTGTAGGCATATTGTGTTGGATTTGTTCATATTGTGCGTGTTACTGTAGAATAGATAAACAAATGCTTTTACTAGTGATCTACTTGTATTTTTACTCTATGATTTAAAAGTACTCGAATATATAAACACGAAATATATTTACATATAACACGCCGCATACACAATTTTTTTGTTACAATCATCAACATAAGCGTCCTTCAAATGAAATACATGTTTAATGTGTATCACAAATACGGAAATAAAAAGATTGTGCAACTTTATATTGAATGCTTAATATAAAGTAGTGTCAATAGCAACAATACATGTATGCACATTGTATTTAAGGGGTGTTGCTGCAGTTTTGATGATTTTTTTCCATCTAATAACTTTTGCTCAAAATTTATATATTTTTAAGTTCTACATACAAATACTATATGAAAAATGAAATAAAAACATAGGGTCACCGGCCTTGTTTTGATTTTATTCGCCATTATATAACATATACTTTTTCATTAAAACTGAAAATTCTCTATTTGCATAAAAATGATTAATAACCTATGAAATTGGCAACATGAAGATATTATATAAGCTAATATATATCATATACCATTTAATTAAACCACAAACTACCAAAAAAATGGAGAACACAAGTTAAATTTTAAGAAATTTAATTTTTATAATTTTTATGTCACCCAAAAAAACGTCAATTTTTTACTATTTTAACCACAAAAATGGAATTTAAAAAAGTTCTATCTAATAACTTTTTGCGAAACTGCTCAAATATGTTCATCTACGTATTGTTATCATAAAACAAAAATAAAAAAAGGGGGTCACCGCACTTTTAACAGAGATTTTTTTGTTTAACTATCCCTACCGTCTATGTCAAATTTCCTACAATACAGCAATTAGGCGAAACCCAAGTACCGGTACATAGACTGTTAGAGATATGCATAAACATTATATATTGTTTACAATCTTAATTGGGATCACAACGGCTTACTAAAAAACACAACACTAATACAATATTTAATCACAAACATAAGACCATACAGTATCAAACTCGACCTTAATCATCAATAACAGGGACTTGTTGACAGGTTTCGGCATGTTTTGAAGTTTGTGATTAAATGCTTGAAATTGATTAATGTAAACAACAGGACTAAAGAGCTCCAGGAAAAAAACAAGAATGAAATAAAAGAAAGAAAAAAAGAATTTAAAAAAGTGAACCGCACCTGGGATCGAACCACTGAGTACCTATTATGAACCTACTCGGTCATTAATTTGTGATGATTCTGATAACAAAACTATTGGTATGTGATAATAGCATCGGTGTTGCTATAAATTTATCCTCGGTAAAATTAACTGCCGCAACACCCCTTAATTTAACGCGATAAAATTCTGGTTTAAAAGGTTTATTTTAAAATACGAGAAACCGTGTTATTGCTTGCACATAAACACGTTTGTTGCATGATACAATCACCTAGCTAATTGTTCATTTTTATTAACCAGTCGGTCAGCTTAAACGTCGATGTTAAATGCCTTAAAAATTGTTTTGACGTGGATCACACGGAAACATCAATTTTAAACAGAGACAGCATTTGAATACTGGACACAAATTTAATAGAACAATCCATTAAATGACTTTATCATAATGTTCAAGAGAATGAATATTTAAATTTAATTTAAACATTCCGATGCATACATACATTTTCTTATGGGCTATTTAATATGATATACTTCGATAAATAATGTTAATATTTACTATTTTTATCATTACTCAAATTTTTTAAGCGTCTTAATTAAACAGTAACAATATACTGCACCTTGCAAAATGCCAAACATGTGTAAATTAATGCGAGGATAATTCTTATTCAGGGGGGACAATTAAAATGAATTATATAGCAAAATAGATGATTTAGTAATTATGGGTTAATTTTTAGTGTTTGACGTGTTGAATAATTTACAATTTTTGAAGTTTATGTGCCACATACGTCTATTGATATTGTAATATATGCAAATTGCGCGAATCCAAGTATGGAAGATACCAATTTAAAAAATGAGTTATTTGCTTAAAACGCAAGTAAATTCTTAGTTGGACTGTCATTAAGTTGATATCTGTGTTCATAAAATATGTATATGAACAGCTGTCTGGGAAAATCGCGTTTAATTAATGTGCTTGAAGTATTGTCCCATATTAGCTTGTGCAATCCCACATGCTTATCTAGGACGACACTTTTTTCTTGTATTTTATTGTTCGTTTAAATGAAATCTCTTCTAAACGAAAATGTAGTCTGGAACGTGTTATCTCAGATAAGCTTCGGCGGTCATAACATGCTAATATGTGACGATACTTTACGCACATGCATACAGCCCGGTTTCCCCGAGCGTGGTTCATAATTTGATTAATTAAATACATTTATTAGTGCGCTATATGCGTATCGAGGAAGGATATTAATTATGAGTAACTGGCAATTTTGAAGATAGTGCACCGATTTCCTGACTTCCTTGTGGTATTTTAAGTTGATTTACTTTATAAGGTTGGGTAATAAAAATTAATTGTGCATTATATTTTGTACCACATAATTGAACATAATATGTTTAATGCACTTAATAGGACTTTTTCCAGGTACAACCGTGTGAAAAATGTGTTTTGTTATTTTGTTAATAGAAACAATCAAAAGAAATTATTTTTAACCACTGTCGCAAGCCTCCAATAAGAAATTGTTTCATAA
>VMBQ01006374.1:12282-33106 GCA_007657795.1 Dreissena rostriformis | reverse complement strand
TGATCTCAGTCTTTTTCAGCTTTTATACACTTGTTATCCTTATTCATCATTTTTTCTAGTCGGTTGTACAAGCTGCCCAAGCTTATGTTTGTTGTTATTTCACTCTTGCCGACTCAAAGTAAATCTTATCTTATCTTATCTTATCTTAACAGGCATTTAACAAATAAGTTAATAAATGATATGGAATGTATTTACTAATTATATTTTGTAACACTAGTTTAGATAATGTTTTGCATATACATTTGTTATAATACCTTTTCCTATGTTTAATTTTCTGAACCATATAAATTTATAAGGCAGTGCTCTCTGGAATGCAAAAAATGAAAACTGAAATACCGTAATTACTCTAAGTTTTTGGACACTCTAAAGTTTCGGACACTCCCGTTTTCAGCTTAAATAATTATTGTTCGTGGCACTTAAATTTCGGACATTCGGGTTTTCCTCCATAATTAATGACTCTGATTTCGGACAGTTCATTTTACAATGTTAGTTTACCAGAATTCTGCCCTGTTGCGCTTATCTGGTGACACTTTGATCATGCGTTTTTACAACCAGATTAAGGTCATAAAACCTGGCTCACGAGTGCCTTAAGGCAATGGACCATTACATTTGCGTAATTATGTAAATAACTGTGTATACCGGCAGTAGACAATGGTTTCACACAACAGAATAAAGTGAAACATATATACCATAATGTATATTATACGGCGTGGATTTTCTTTAAAATACTTATTTTTCGTATCTAAATTTTCAGACGCGAAAAACATAATTATTTTAAAGTGTCCGAAAACTTAGAGTTATTACGGTAACAGCGTAGTGAATTAATGTAATGTGAGCGTGTGTTGGTAAGCGCCTACGGACGCGTCGATCAAATGTTTTCTGAGAACAGAATATGTATGTATTTTAACTTCGCTTCTAAGATTTGGTAATTGGCTTTTTCGAACCATTTGTGGTCATATGTCACTTGAATTTTACGAACACAATCTCAACGTGTCCTAACGAAATAACATTTTCATATATTATATTCATGTTTGTGGTTTATAATTCAAGAATGACGTGAATACGTAAATTCTCGAAGGGAATTGAGGATTTTATTATAGTTATTTGTTAACAATGCTATAGATTTTAAAACTAAGTCTCTTATACCGGCCGCATGATATTTTACTACTTTAACACATTTTTAAGCGTCTTTAAGGATTTAAACATATTATGAAATACGTGTTATATCGCATTATTTTGAAAATTTTCGTTCCCCGGGTTTGATTCCCGGCCGCTAAATTTTTTTAATCAACTAATAAATGCTATTACAATTATTTAATATTATTCCAAATATAAAAGTGTTGTTAATAAATACATCTAATTTCTAATTTTAATTCAACAAGTTGTGAAAACGTCCATGTATTAACCAAGTCAAAATATTTCCTTTCTTATACATTGAAGAATCGGTTTTTCAATTCCAAGTTTTAGGTGAGTATTTTCTCCCTTATCATTATAGGCACCGTATGTTTTGTAACGATATCACCTCATTATGAACTGACCATCATTTCCTCACATTATAAAATACGTTTGCACAATTGAATATTTGTATGTGTGTATGGTAGGTCATTTGATTATTTGGTTATTCACTTTTTGAGTGATGATATTGCGCGAATTTAATTCGCATTATATAAATAGTTTAAACAGGTAAACAAACTAAACGAAAACTCATTCTGCATCTCAGATCATTGAACTGGGGGTATTTAGTATTTACAAATCATTTCAAATCAAATTTACGTTTAAATTTGATTTTCCATTTATTTATAAATCGTTTTATAGTTTAAACCTGTTTATTTTAGCTCGATTGCATTTACAGAACTTACTTCTTATTTGAAATTTTCTCGAGTCCGTTTCCTGGGACTAGAACCAGTACTTGGTGTCTATGTCGGAGATCTGAAGAACGCTCCCACAGTGGATCGAACCCGTGACCTCCATATCCACTACGCCACGGCGACGCTGTCCCAGACAGGCACCACACACCACACCACACACGCAAGGTCAGAACGCACTCAAAACCTAGTCGACATTCTGGTAGTGATAGTGACTGTTATTCAAGTTCTGATTCTGTTAAATAACTTTACAGAATTCCACAGAGAAAGAACACAACACTCATTCTACTCTAACTCCGGGCCAAGTGAGCATCATCAGTGTCCCTGCCATTTCGGATTCTTCTCCATCTCCCTCTACTGATTCTTATTCACAGCCCAATCATGTAAGTCCAAGCACCCCGTCAGTCACAGGCAGTCATTCCACTCATGTATACAGTCTGGTGGTTAACTTCTTTCCCATGTATTGAGTACTTGCAGAAGTCCTTCTCCGACCCTGTCTAGGCAAACGAGACATCCTCCCAGTAAACCCTTACCACAACGTCGCTTACCAGACCGGTTTGGCGAAAGGCAATTCGAACAAATAGCGGAGTATTTTTAAATGTATTTATATTGCTTCAATTTTAAGATTTTCTAAATTGTTGTTTTGTAACCTCTTGTGGTTGTATGTAACCTACCAAGTCAAGTTCGCTCATAAATTTTGCTAATAAACATACATTATTTGTGCAATAACATGAATTGTAACTTTTATGTTTGCATTAAGAGAAAAGCTATATCATGGTTGTTGCCATGCAGATATTAACATGTTCTATACAGATACAGAATATAGTATCCATTTATGTTCTGAAGTCATTAAAGTGTAATGTTTGTCTGCAACAAGTTTATGTTGCAAGCCTTGCTCTAACGTGTTAGAAAGACTATTTCAACTGTATTTGGGCAATATCACTGAGAACAAATGTTATGAACTTAAATTAATCCATAAATTGTTATACATTTTTCATTTATTGTAAATATTGTACAAAAACGTGAATCATTTTTTATTGAAAGTGGTTCAAGTATATTTTTTTGTTTTATGTTAAAATTTAAAACAGGCACCATAACCATTTGCATGTGTCTATTTTATTTAAAAATAAAATCATTTAAAATATATGATGACCACATTAGAATTGTTTCTAGTGTATTGTTTGCGAATATGGTTAATATGTTTAAAGTTTGTATGAATTTTAATTATTTTCTTTTCTGTCTTCATTATATCCATTGTTATCAATTAAGCTTTTGGAAAATTGATACAACTCGTAGTAATAGTGAATTGTAGATATGTCATAGTTGATCCCCTTTGATTGCAATGTTATTCATCAAAGTGCAGTTAACTTGTGTGTATCATTTATGTGTCAATTGTTATTCGAGGTTCGATTGTCCGAGTGTTTTTCATAAACCCATTTATGCCAAACGTCTAGAAAAAAATGCCTTGGCAAACAGCGTAGACCCAGATAAGACGACGCATGATGCGGCGTCTCATCAGGGTCTGCGCTATTTGCGTAAAGGAATTTCTGTAAGATATTCTAAATATAGAAATAAATACACTAGACATCCCTAATTTTGGAAATAAATTGATCAAATTTAGAAGGATGGGCGAGTCCACTGGGCATAAATGGGTTAAGGACTATCCTATTGTTCTCTTACAAAGTTGGTACCTTCTATTAAATTGTTATTGTTGTAATACAAAGATATTTCCTCATCTAGGAATTAGTAATAACAAGTTTAAATGTCTAGAATAATTTTAATGAAGGGAGGGACTGTGAAGGAAAGGTCATTTCTACATTATATTGTATATGTGTCAGATACATATGTGTAGATGCGCAGTATGGACTTTTTCGTTGTCCGATACAAATGTTATTCACTTCTATATGTTATTCATACTTGTCTGCAGTAAATGATAGTTATATTTATATACGGTATTTATGCAACATTAAAAATTATCGACTGCATCATGGTTCAGGCATATGCATTTATGCAAAACGTGGGTGCAGATGCAAGTGAAGCTGGAACTTAAAATATGTGCGGTGAAACAGGTTAGTTCAAAGAACATGTCTATTCTTAAAGTTTTTTTTCTCTTCTGCTGTTATTGTTTTTTAAACATAATTGTGAACGTGGCTTGACTAGAAACTGGTATTTGTGTGGTTTTCTGAGGTGAGATAACAACACTTGTGTGCTTATATGTTCTATTTCCCACTTGTTTTAAAGTAACATTACTACTAAAAAATCAACGGAAATTTCGTAAAGTATTTCGTACAATAACGTTACCCAATAAAAAATCAATGTTCCTTATAGCAAAAGCCAAAATTTCAAAATGATATGTTTTCTGGTAACATGGATGTTTGTAGATACACAATGCTTGTTTTTAATTTTTCGTGTCACAATTAATTCCATTTTAATTTCCCGCACTGATATCTATTCATACGACATATGAACACTAACATGGTAACATTTTAGTGTTCTTGTGTCGTATGATTAGATATGCTTGCGGGAAATTAAAATGGAATTAATTGTGACACGAAAAAATAAAAAGTGCATTTTATATCTACAATCATCCATGTTACCAGACCACATCTGGCTTTGAAATTTTGGCTTTTGCTATAAGAAGCATTCCTTTTTAATTGGGTAACTTTATTTTACGAAATACTTTACGAAATTTCCGTTGATGTTTGAGTATTAATGGGTCTTTAAAACCATTTACTATTATACATGTATATATAATGCCTATATGTAAAAAAGGTATACCACAAACGTCTTGCTTTATCAATATTTATGTTCATAAGAATACAAATGTGTAAGTACATGGTTACTCAAAATGGAGGGGAGGAGATTGAGGGTTTGCAATTTTGATTGTCGGACAATCCTTAATTTTTATGTTTGTCTTAATCTTTGATTATAAATGCAGAAAACCAAAGCAAAAGTTGATCTGCGAAGAATGAACAGAAACTCAAAATGTCGTATAACAGTTCTAAAACAATTCAAAAATATAAATGTTTTAGAACTTTAATACTACCTTTTGATTTTCTGAATAATCCGAGTCTTGTATGTAGGCGAATATCAATCGTTTGTATATTTTGTATTTATAGAAAAGGGATTGGTCTTATTTCATACAAGTGGTTTTGATGTACACAAAGTGTAAACGAATGAGTTAAAAATCATCTCTCATTATTACGAATCATATAATACACATATGTGGCGTGTTCTGAGAAAACCGGGCAAAATCTTGTGCGTAAATTGTCATCCCAGATTAGCCTGTGCAGTCCGCACAGGCTAATCAGGGACGACACTTTCCGCCTTAACTAGATTTTATCTAAGAAGAGACATCATTTAAACCAAAAATTCCATAAAAGCGGAAATTGTCGTCCCTGATTAGCCTGTGCGGACTGCACAGGCTAATCTGGGATGACAATTTACGCACAAGCATTTTGCCCAGTTTTCTCAGAACACGCCACATTTGCCTACAGCATTTAATGTTTTGCCGATAATGTTAAGGGTGCATATAGTTTTTCAATGTGAAATTCGTAAATATAAATCCGTGTTAACGAGTTGCTTCTTTAACACGAAACAAATTCAAAGGAACCCCATCGGATCGATTGATGTTTTGAAATCTCACAGTTTAATGTCAAACTCTGAATTTCCAACAATTGTCTATTGTATGATCATTATTTCATTACATAACTGCTTACCATTTGTAAATATATAATAAACGAACTGCTTGTTGTAAATATTACGTGAATCTTTTTGGTAATGTTAACATGCATATGAAAGCATATTCAAATCGTCAGCTTTACTGATGTTAGATAAATTATCCATTTTATTATCACTGGCAAGTAAGTAATTTTCTATGTGTAAGGCTATTTCTAAATGACTCTTAAGATTTAGTCTGGTACGATTGTTTGTGATGTGTGGCTTTATAAACGTGTTTTATGCGAAATATTGATTTTATAAGATTTATGTAAACTAAATCAAATTAAAATATTTAATCAAGATCTAATTTCTAAGATCCGCATTAGTAGCCTATATGATAGTGTGTAATTGGTTTCATGGTTAGTAAATCACTTCTAAATAAATAAAAAAATAAAATAAAAATTAAACCATATGTTTTTTACCTTTATAAAAAATATAATATTATATTAACGTATATATAATGATCCTTAATATGTGCATGAGAATAACAACACAAATAGATGTATATATACAAACAAGTATCAGCAGTTTTATAACATATGTAAATCTTTGTAAAAAAATACACGCATATCAATATTTTGATTTTATTGAACGGGGCGGGGCCTATTTTCAATGTTCCATGCACTAAAGACACTTCAAATAAATATTTTGCGATTAAATTTCAGATAAGTTAATGATTGTGTAAGAATATGAAATCCGTCTGTATGTTGTTGCTCTTGTTGTAATATCATATATATATATAAGGAAACGTACGGAAATACGTTGGCACGTATATCTGATTGTTCACTCTGTTAAACAGCAGAGAAATATACATATGTATGTATGATATTACAACAAGAGCAACAACATACAGACGGATTTCATATTCTAACACAATCATTAACTTATCATAGCATGCTTTTTTCTTTAAAAGATACATAAATCATATGAAGATAAATACAGTTCATTACAATACATATTGGGAACAAATACTATGTACAAAACATCATAACGAAAGTGCAGCACATATACCCCGAATGCCCACAATTTGTGACTTTTCTCGACCAATGGTATAAACCTTAATGATCCTCGTCAAGCTGTTCAAGCCGTCAGGTGATATACAACTATTTCGAGGTATTTCACATGCTAGCATACACTTATATATACATATATTTGATATATGTGCTTCAGAATGCTTTAATTGTTCAACACACATACTTCTTGTTAAGCTTTCGAACGAATTTAAACACATAGACTATTTAAAAAGGTATAATCAAGTTGACTTTCACATTTACTCATCAAACGATCCATGAANATATATATATTCATTGCAAAATATGAATTTTAAGTGTCTTTAGTGCATGAAACATTGAAAATAAGCCCCTTATATATACAGCAGAGATATATACAACATGTGTACGTATAATATTCCAACAAGAGCAAACAGACGGATTTCATATCCTAACACAATCATTAACTTCTCTCAACATGCTTATTTCATTAAATGATACATTAATCATATTAAGATAAAAACAGTACAATACATATTGTGAACACATACTATGTACAAAACATCTTAACAAAAGTGCAGCACATATACCCCGAATGTCCACAATTTGTGACTTTTCTCGACCAATAGTATAAACCTTAATGGTCCTCGTCAATCTCTTCAAGCCTCAGTTGAGATACAATTATTTTGATGTATTTCACATGCTAGAATACACTTATATATACATATATTTGATATATGTGTTTCAGAATGCTTTAATTGTTCAACACACATAAGTATTGTTCAGCATTCGAACGAATTCAAACACATCGACTATTTAATAAGGTAAAATCCAGTTGACTATCACATTTGCTCATCAAAAGATTCATGAATCCATTAACAATGAATAGTGTGTTACTCGTAGCCTGCTCAATCGTTCATTAGAACAAACTATCAAGTTAAAATATTTAAATGTCGTTCAAATAAATAAGAACAATATACTCTTATACGTATTTTGGGCACCGTAAATGAGATATGTACAAAAAGAAAGTTATATCTCAGATATGGCATTTTAACTGCAGATATAAGATAAATAATTTTAAAAATGTTTTTTTAATGAGATAACAGAACACGTATTGAACTTAAATATATAGACGTCCATTTCATCGACTCAACTACAGTTGTATCTTTTCATTAAAACGTTGTTCGAAATCGTGGATTTTCGTCAAATTAGTATTTACTTTAAAATAGTTTAACAAAGACCGTCAATAGACTGTTGAACACAGATTTATGCAAATATGTCCCAAATGAAATATCCTTTTCACGATTGGAACCATAGCATAACGATCCACTTCTTCGGAAGACGCTGTACATGGCAGCATATTTGTTGACTGTCCGAATATGTATACACTGGAAATATAAGACATATTCAAGTTAAAAACTCCTTTCTTATAACGGGTTTGATCATTACCCTATTGTTATAGTATATATTCCAGAAAACTTGTAATAACACAATGCAACAGAGTACTTACATAGTCTTGATCACATCTAGGTGCCATGCAAACATAAAATCGATTAAGATAAATACTTAGTAACATGTGCTTCATAAAACATTTTAAAATCTTAGATAAAATCTCAGGACACTCTTACAACAATCTAACCAAATAGTATTTTGAATTAAACGAGGGTCTGTAAACATACTCTTTAGTACGGATAAACTGCTTTACACTTACTAAGTGCACCTACTAATGACTGAAGTAGGGAGGAAAATGACCTTGAAATGACCTTGAAAACACACATTCAAGTTATGCGACATGCGCTCCACAAATTGAGCCATCCGTTCCGGAAAAAAACATTCACAATATTGCGTTTTACGCTAATAAATATGATAAACCCTTCGGTGCGAGTACAGAAACATTTTCATAAACCACTTAAAGATTAGATATACACATCACTTAATTGTAATAATTGAATCTTAGTCAAACTAAGCAAAAAGCATTATATTTTGATTATTAACCAGACTATGAAAACACTAATTTCAAACTTATTTATGTGAAGACACTTTGATTCTTTTAGACAGAAACCAATTAAATGACGTCAAATTCTTTAACAATCTTTGACGAACAGAAAGGCAATGAGATATGGGTATAGTTTTCTTTGAAAGCGTCTCATCACTTCAAAACAAATATTGAAAAGAAGCAATTGTGTTGGCTGAAAAATGGTGCTCGCATCTTACAAGGGACCCCATCTATCTACTGTTTTAATATACTAAGTATACACACACATACCTCATATATAGGATGTGGCCTCCTATCTGTATGTGGTCTCTGTATGTGATACTATACAATAAAAACAGGTTAAAACAATTACTATGCCCCGTTATTGAAAGAAACAAACTAGTCGCACACGGTAAAACATTTATTGGAAAGTCATAATTAATGTAATGACATATACAACTTAGACAGGGATCAGCATATTGGTATTTGGTCTAACAAAATGAAGTGTATAACATATAAAGTAACAAGGAATACTACTTACCGGTTCGTTCGGAGATATGTAATTGTACAAGAAGTCCCATGAGAAATTTGAAGGCTGTTGGTTATCGTTTCCTGAAACAAAAGAAAAGCTTTTGAATTTTATAATGCAATGCACATTAAAAACGATGTGGTGGTTGCGATGGTGGTGGTAATTATGATAATGATGATGAGAGGAGGAGGAGAAGGATAATGATGATGATGATTAATGGTGGTAACGGTTTCATATTACCACAAACATTGATGTTGTTTTACTGTTAAACTGAGCCAACGAATATGAAACATATAAAAAAGTGTGATTTTAACGGTCGAATATATCACACACGTGTAAAATATTCGATCTTGACATATACGATTTCGCATAACCTGTGTCTATTTACTTCAATCACAAAGCTCGCATTGTTTGGGCAAAGTGCTTACCATAGCGTGCCTGGGCCGCATAATCAATGTCTCTATGTCGGCGGCTTTGCTGCTTGTACATAGGGTCGTTTCGGCCCAAGGTGTCGATCTTCACCGGCATTCCGTGTGTGAAGATACTATTGTTGAACGAGTCTCTAAAAAGTGAATTCATAAACATAATTCCAGAAAACGGCTTTTTACCACTTAAGCTTGACATTTGTCATATCAAGGCGGTGGCCAAAGTTGTATTCATGTTTGTTTGTGGTTGTGGTGAGTTTTGGGCTGTGGGCAGTGTTTTGTGCTGTCTAGTGTTGTATCATGTGTGTAGTGTTTTGCGCTGTGTATAGTGTTTGTGCTGTCTAGTGTTGTGTGATGTGTGTAGTGTTGTGTGTTAAGTGTTTTGTTTGTGCTGTCTAGTGTTTTGTGCTGTATCTAGTGTTTTGTGCGGTGTCTAGTGTTTTATGCAGTGTTTAGTAGTTTTTGCTTTGTGTTATGTTTTGCGCTGTGTACAGTTCTTTGTTCTGACTCCAGTGTGTTTGTTCTGCATCAGACTGTTCGGAAATGGTCACATCCCGTTAATAAAGGTCCTCGTGCTTTATAACAATTTCTTCCTCACTAGCAGAAGAATCGATTTTATCATATCTCGTTATAACATACACTGTGTCAGTAATCTTCAGTTGTATAAAATATTTAGTTTTCATCACTATTTATAGATATCAGCTATCGGTTATCTAATACGAACTGACTTGCATGACGTCGATTCGTTTATTTCCTTTACACATTATTTGGTATGAGAATTTACATTCGATAATTCAACATGCAATAAACCAGCAGCACATCGGGTAATTGTTTTTTTTTTGCTTGAATATTCTTAATGTATGTATGTACATTTCATGTTCAGTTGACAACTTCCTTCTTCGGTTTCTCACTGCGTAAATGATGATGATTGCCACAACCAGCACCGCGATCGAGAATAGCGGGATACCAATACCAAGCCCTAGAATCAGTCCTAAATCGTCATCCGTCTTGACAGGCCTGAAAACAAACGTAACAAGAGCTGTGTCACCTACAAACAGCAGTCCCCTACAAACAGTAGTCATGTTCCGGTTACATGTTAATAGGTTGAATGAATCTAGCAAATATACTTTTAACGTGTGTTGGGATGCCGAAGTAGTTTGTGATAAATTATTGCTATAACTATAACAACCATAATTTGTTTTGACGAAAAAACTGAAATAACGACATAATCCATGTACACCCCTCTATACACATACAGAGCTTCATCAACCTAGCTTAAGTACTTTTTATTTGGCGCAGCATTTAGATTCTAGTTTCACTTATTTCGGTTATCATAGAAACCACAATACTTGTCTGACAAGAAATGAAATTTACTACCCGCATACCGTGTTTCATCAACTTAGCTTACGTTCTGTTTGAGTTCTTTATGGATCATGATTTTTTGGACAGACACAATGATGGACAGACAAAATAGCGTACAATTTCCCCTATTTCCCTCTTTCCAAATATCAAGTGTTGTCAACCTAGCTTAAAAGCTTTTTAAGTTATCTCGGATTACAGATGTTATTTTGCACTTAATTCTGGAACCATAGAAAGCACTTTTTTTTTGTCTGACGAATTTCTTTGTTATTAACTTGCATTTCCTCCATGGTTCTCTAGTCACATACTGAGTTTCATCAAAGTAGTTTAAGTGAGTAATCGCAGGATCCACATTATTCGGACGGAACGACGGACGAAACTAATGAAATAACGTGCATTTTTCCCATATTGCCCTTTATTGACATACACAACGTTTAATCAATTTAGTGTACGTAGTGTTTTGGTTATCGCTCTTTTTGAGTAATATCAGGATTCAGATTCAAAGGGACCAGCGGACAGAAAAAAACACAATGGACAAGCGGAGACACAGAGGGACCGGGAGTAAACATGTGGTATCCTTAAGTAACAATGGCGGAGGAGTAATAACATGCATTGCATTCCGTGTTACAATAGTTAGTTAGCATAACATCAACGAGTCATCGATACTATAATTTCTCACAGCAAAACCACACTGTATTGCAATTGCCTCACACAATGCACTTGCTCAATGTTACAAACTATGACCTAAATATCTAAGCTGTTTTCATTACAAATTAATTATTTAAACTCTAATTAAAAAGTCAACACACAAGCAGGAAGGCGTCCCATCCACCACAACGCATGCTTAGTTGTTATTACATTGGCCGGTATCACTCAAGAAGATGGCACACTTCTGATCATTCAATGGTTTCGTGGGATCAACTGAAATGGACAAAATGTCATATAAACAAGGATATCATACAAATGAAACTTATCAAGATTACCAGATCTTTGGACAACAGTCGTACATAAATACAATGGAATCGTATCGACCTCGGTTTGCAATACATTACATTCCCAGAAGCCACGCGATACATTTTCAAAACCTTTACACATCCAGAACAGTTTATCATGAAAATGTATTTAAACTACCACCACGGCTAATAACAAAATCAAATCGATAAGAACGGTCAACATCTACAAAATAGTTGTAGAATTAAATGTAGTCATACGCAAAGCAATATAAGAAAGAGTTACTGGCAATGATTTGCCATGGTTTATCATGCCGCCATTGCAACATTAAGCGGCAAAAACATTTCATAAAGGGTAAGGTATGAAGGCTTACTGGTAATGCCGCCGACTGACACAATATTTGCAGAATATGACTCGTTGCCCAATATCAGTTTTGCATTGTTCAAGTCCTGTGTTGCTTGTGTGAAGATCTGTGATGCTTCCTGGCTATCGTCCTTGATAAGGGTTGCGTTCACATTCAAACTGCCACTGTAAATATGTTATACAAACATGTTTGACGCTTTCATTATCATCGTAGCGTAAAAGTTGAGTAGATGTGCGTTATCATTAGTAGGTTTGTTATTCGACTGGTATTTATTGTGTTGTTTATGTTGTATGTTTATGCTTTTGTTATTATGTTGATGTAACGTACTTTACCAAATAGGCAATGTTTCAAGTTTTCCTTACACTAAGTTAAATCGTATACGATATTGTATAACATTACACTTGTTTTGCCGCACACTGTCAAATTTCTGGAATGTGCAACAACTTTTTAACGCTAGAGACCATGACTGTTCTCTGACTACGATATAACAAATGTCAAATGTCAAAAAACAGCACAAAGTACCTATTTACTTGCCCATTCCCTAACATCAGTTGATACACGCATAAAAACAGAACTACAAAAACGAGGCTACCACAATTCCATCAAACCCGTTAATTGCTGCTTCTCAGTACTGGAAATTCGGATCATTAAGCAGACATGAGGAAACTTACATAGAAATTTCCTAGAAACAATGAAAAGAAATGGATAGCAATTTGTTACATCCAAACAATCAAATGAGCCTTGCTCTGAGAAATGGGGCTTTATGCATTTGAGTAAAGTATTGTCCCAAATAAGCCTGTGCAATATGTACAGGTTCATCAGTGACAACATTTTCCGCTTTTATGGTATTTTTCAAATAAAGGAAGTCTTTTCTTAGTCGGAAAGTGTTGTCCCTGATAAGCTTGTGCGGACTGCACAGGGTAATCAGGGACGACCCTTTACGGACATGCATCAAAAACAATTTCCCCAGAGCGAGGCTCACATAACAAACAATTAAGCATTCAGAACTATCCCCAATAATTATTTCAGAGACTACTTTTTTTTTAAATATTGTATTGCAGTCCAAGGTGTTTTCCAGGTTGGACCTGCAAAGACGTGAACAAATCCCATAGTGCAATCAAATAATACTTTTATATTGGATTGAACAAATCAACATTTTCAGCTTAATCTACAAGTATCACTTAAAAAACACAGCCAATGAAAAGTACTTCTTTTTAAGGATTGACATAATAATGCAAAGTTCGGTAGAAGAAAAAAACAATTGTCACTAGAAATTCAGCAGAAACAATTTCTCAATAGCCCCTGAGAGAGATCAGACTTTCAGCAATATGAATAATAAATTCTCTCAGGAAAATCAACCAGTACTCAATCAAAGGAACTGTTCAACAATCAATAAAAGTTATCTGTTTAAATCTGCAGTACCATCTGCAAACTGTCATGCTTAATTGCTTATAATTGATATCGTGTTCACTAGCTGTTTACAACAGACATGCTCCCTTCTAGGTGGAAACAAATCTTTGACAAGTTTTGATTTGGAAGATTGTTGGACACATATTCCTCAAACATTAAATAATTCGAGGACCATAACTCAATGGGCTTATTCGCTTCATTACTTAATTAAGCTGAGATTTCATGCCCACAAACATTTTCATAAAGTTTATTTAAGATCATGTGAAAACTGTTCAACAATGTTAATATTCATAAGATATATATTTGATAAGACAAATGCTTACATTAAATCAGTTTACAGTAGGACGTGACAAGTTTGAACATCCACTTATAATTGACAGAACTAATGTTTATAGATTGAAACATTTTATCAACAATCAACAATTAACCACTCATGACTTACTATATGTTGGCCCTGGAGTACTGATATAAGTGATTTTCAACACGATGGCTTATATGATATAACATATGGTATCTCTTCAGGTGAGGGGGAGAGATCTATGATCTCTTCAGGTGAGGGGGAGAGATCTATGATCTAATACAATGAAATTAGCTGAAACACTTTAAATTGAGTGCATTTAGGGTTTGTACTTAGCCAACATTACCAATCCTGCAAATAAGCAGCAGTCAGGCACAAAAAATCATCATGTTTAAGCTCCACATTTAATTAAAATATGTCTTTATAGTGTTTTCCTTCCCCATATTAATGCAAATATTTAATAATTTACCACAGTCACAATTAAACAATAGCAAACATTCTCATGAAATTGCAGTTTGTCAACGTACAGTGGTATGACTTACCTGTATGTTTCTCAAGTTTTCTATAATTTAACGGAAATAAATCTATAGTTCTTGGATAAACTGTTAATAACATACATCAAACTTTGCTGCACAATTTAAATATTACAATACACCTATGAGTTTCAATACTAAGTAAGTCAAAGAAAAATAACTTATCCACTCTGCATCAATTTGAAAACAAGTGTTTTTTTTTAACCATTTTGGGAATGGGGTCAGGCTCTTTGGATTGGAAAAAAAGTGTGTACTTTTGACTTAATTTGGAAATACATTGTAGGTGTTGTCTGTTCATTTTTTTGCTAACAAATACTCTAAAATTGAGAAAACAAATGTTCAAAATATTATATAAACTTCAGGTAAACTTATACTTGGATAGGGAAATTAACTAAATATTGAAAGTTTTTTTGTGTGGAAACTTTCAGTCGGGAATTTTAAGCAGCTATTTGAGACAAAATATATTCTTTTTGAGATAGACCAAAACAACACTGACAACCATCAGCAAATTGCAACACGCAGCGAATCACTGATGAATACATGTTTTGCATGACCAACACTTTCAGTACATGAACAATCAATTAAGATTTCAGGACAACTCCCATGACACAAGCTTGGTACTACTGTACATTTCACCTCTATTTTCACAACCTATTTGAGAAAGAATTCCAGTTTCAGATGTGTGAATGACACGTCATATATTAAGAAATGCAGTTGGAAGCAATTGCTGAATACTAGTTAACACTTTACCACTCAGATACGCATTTGCAGTATGTTAGAGAATCAAATTAAAATTAAAGACTTTTCTTCGTGAATTTAAGTGTTAAAGGCTTCATTCCCAACCTTAGGATACTGATGAGCAGCAAACAGCATACAACCTGAACAGCCTGCGAGTAACTCGCAGGCTGTTCTGGTTTTACGCTGGTTGCAAAAGCCATTTTCACTTTCAGAAGTACTAGGAAATAATTATCATGAAGATAACATCATAGTAATTTTTGCTCCATAAACACTGTGTAAAACAGAATACTGTTCTTCCATACAAATGAACTTTCTTTTCAAAATGATATTATTACATTGAAAACAAAAACATGTGGCAACGATTTATGTAATATTTCTACTGTAAATGGTATGTCTTAAGCAACTTTTCCTCGCAAATGAATGAAGACTTTCTCTTTTGAAACAAAATCATGAAAATGTATCTAATGGTATCTCAGATGTCCAAAAAACGAAATTAATATCCCTGTTTATATGTCTGCACATGCTCTCAGAACCACAGCAGGTCAGACTATACATGAGGCATTATATACTGTTTATTAAAACAAGCATCTTTATAACAGGCCATTCTGTTAGAATTCATGCTATATGCTAATATGATGCACTCATCAATCAATTCTTAGACTAAAGAATAAAGAATAGACCAAGAACCAAGAAAATGCATTTCTGACTTTGAATATGCACCAATAGTGCTTATGGCAGCTGTAAACTTCCCAAATAGAGAAAAATGTAGATAGAGGTGGTTGCATGATTACAAGTTTGACTCAAAATTAAATAAATTTTATAAAATATCTATTATAAAGAATTATACTTATAATTAAAATAATATTAATATAATTTTAAAGAATACTTTTTATTTTTAGTCTTACGTATAAGAATTGTTTGGCGAATACATCCCACCGTCTAAAACAAAATCTCTGCTATTGTTGATAAAACAAGCATAAATAATACAACTTAAACTTACAGCATATAAATAAAACAAGAATAACTAACAGTCACAATATGGTTAAATTAACACTACATGTGAATGCTGCTATGGTACAAGACGGGACATAGGTGAAGCAGGTGTGCATTGCAGGATTGGGAGCATTGCGTTACCATGGTGATACATGACAACCCTGTTAGCTTTACAAGTCCAGTGTTTTCATGCTCTCACTCATCCTTAGCACATGCACACAGAGAGCAGTAACTGTCACGCAGACTTATTCTTAACACCCCATGTCTTATTTGAAGACCTTGTGTTCATCTGGTATGCACAGACTCGTATAATGTTCAAAGGTAAAGGTGAACAGATTTATAAGATCCAGAAAAGTGACATGGGCCTGTATTCACCAACCAATTCTTATACCTAAGAATAAAGAATAGACTTACAACCAGGAAGAATACAACCAGCATTTGAATAAATATATTCAACCACTGGTGATTATCTCATTAACAACGCGTTTTACATGAACAATGATGTTGGTAGAGATGGTTTATGCCAAGTTTGACTCAAAATTCAATCCATAATTGAATATTCCAATTTAAAGAATATTCTTTATTCTTAGACTTAAGTCTAATAGCTGTTTGGTGATTACGAGCCCTGGAAAACGTGATAGGCAGGACAACTTTCACCAATGCATTTCGATCTATTGATTTTGCTATTGTTTCCTTGGTTTCCACCATGGATACATGTTTTCTTACATCAATATTGCACTTTTCTGCAGACAGTAAAGAACATGTAACCCAATTGTGATGAGTCCGGCCTGTAATTGCACCACCCTGCATTATTACAGACAGTCAAACACCAGAGGTACCATTTTGGAAACACTGTAGGGGAGCATAATACCCCGCCCCTTACTAGGTTCATCATTGTTTAACAGATTCAATGTAAAAAATATCTATGAAGCAACCTCAGATTTTTTCCTTCTCAGAGAATGGCCGTGTTTAACAAAATTGAGAAGTTCGTGACTCAAGTTTTCATAATTTAAAGAAGTTTTGGGCTCAAATTTTCACAATCCTAGAAAGTTGCGACTCATTTGATCACCTTTTTGAACAGTTTGCGACTTATTTTTTTCCACAATTTTAAACAGTTCGTGACTATTTTTTTTTCACAAAATAAGTGGGGTCAAAGCCGCTTCACATAGGTGGGAAAAAAAGCCATGAACCTTGCACTCAAAAGAAGACAATTAGAGGAGAAATAACAATTATATGAAGAAAAATACTGGCATAACTATTTTAAAATACAAATTAATGAAACTGAGATTCAGACAATCCCTGGTTATAACATTTTATCAGATGAAGGCAGAATGACAAGTACATAGTCATAAAAACAATCCCTACACATACAACACATAAAAGCACTTTATTCTATGAACAATCATTCAAGTACACAATGTCGTAATTTGTTTGTCTAGCAAACCTAACGAATAAGCGTATTGTTGCAAGTCGTCTACTTTGATCAACGAAAGTCTAATTATTTAAAAGAATTGCGTGCAGCGACATCCGATACTTTAAGTTTTCAAACGACTTCGTTATGCTTAAGTAGCTTTTCAAAGCCAACATAATATTACAGCCCTATTATAATGCATCGGATAATGGTTGTGGGCGAACCAAATCCGAAACCCTGTTATAAATCTGACATAACTGAAGGAGATGCCTGGTATCGTAGTTTCCCGATGGCGACTATTTATTAGATATTTATTTCACGTTGGGCTTTGGAAATACTCGCTCATGATATTCAACCGACATGTATAAATAGATAATGTAGCTCATTTTAAATACGACTTTACTTTTAATGATTTTCACCATCTGGATTGTCATATGCACGCACCCTTACAGGTTTGATTAATTTTAATTATATTTTAACACCCAGTTTTTTTTTCATAAACTGTTTACTAAACTTTGTGCTAGATTTGAACATTTTCAACACTTAAGCACTTATATTGCTTGAACATTTCCAGTGACACATAACATACATCTTGCGAGCATACTTATCTATGATTTGGTTGTTTTACTGGCTGCTTATTCAATATAAAACAAATAAATATTAACATTAAATTTGATATAAAAAAAATAATAATACAATTATTATACTATTTGCTGTGTAATTTGCATAAATATGATGAGAAGGCAATTTTTAACATTCAGTTTAGCCTACAGTTACTTTAAAGTACAGTGTATATATTGTCTACCTGTCAATATTTGAATTATGCCCATGTTTAAAAGTGAAGAAGTGAACCAGGTTAACAACAACAACAATGTTTAAGTATAAAATGGCTTACCTTGTCCTAAAACGGAGTGCAATCCCAACAAAGGGATGATTAAAAGTAAGTATATGCCCTTCATTTTTACACTATTGCTTTTAATATTTTTGTATCAAAACAACATCTATTCGGTTTTCAACGCTGGACATAAAACTACACTTGATCTTACAAATGAGCCTTACAACTCAGTCAGTGTTTTATTACTCATCTACATCTACATCATACGTCGGCGCAATCACACTTGATTATTACGCGACGGGTGGTGCTAGGTCAAGAGAAAGATATGAAATGATAGGATAGATAGAAGAGATTTGATAGTTAAAAGTATAGAGATAGTAAAAAGTTTTGCCAGCTTCGTTTTCTCCTCTTCAACCCAGACCTCTCCGGTTACGGTGGCCGCGGCCGGCACAGCAATGGGAATCACTAGGGGTTACTTGAAGCTGGGCACCTAACAGTGATAAGAAGGTGAGTGAGGAAAGCCCCTGCTTGAAGGATACCAAGTCAGGGGCCTCTGCGACTGACGCAGGGAGGTGGTTCCAAACGGATATGGTTCGTGGAAAGAATGAGTTCTTGTGGTAAGATGTGGATGTAGACGGCTGGTGGTACTTCTTGTTATGGTCCTTAGGGCGACTTGGGGCTTGTACGAGGTATTGGTTGGCTGGGATATCCACCAGGTCATTGATGATTTTGTACAGCATGGTGAGTTGCGCTTTGGTCCGTCGTGACTCAAGCGTCTCCCACCCCAAGTGCTCGATCATGGAGGATACGCTGCTGGTGTTGTGGTATCGGTTGGTCACATATCTAGCAGCCCTCCTCTGTACCATCTCAAGCTTGTAGACCAGGTCCTTTGTAAATGGGTTCCACACTGTGGAGCAATACTCAAGGCCTGGCCGGACAAGAGAGGTGTATGCCGTGGTCTTGACCTTCTCATTGCTGACGCGTAGGTTGCGCTGGAGGAAGCCGAGTGTACTGTTTCCCTTTTTCGCCGTGATGTCCATATGGTGGTTCCATGAAAGGTTTTGGGACAAGGTTACTCCCAGGTACTTGGTAGTCGAGTCAGTCTCGAGGATGTGGTCTTTCAGGGAGTAACGGAACATGATTGGGTTCCTCTTTCTGTGGACACGGAGAATGCTGCACTTCTCTGGGTGAAAGTCCATACCCCATTGTTTCTCCCATTTGGCTAGCTTTATCAGGTCATTTTGTAGGATCAGGCAGTCTTCTTCCGAGTTGATTTCCCGGTAAACCACACAGTCATCTGCGAATAGCCTTACTCTGGATGTGACATGTAGTGGCAAGTCGTTGATGAAGACAAGAAATAAGATGGGTCCGAGGACGCTTCCCTGAGGGACTCCGCTAATGACGGGTGCTGGCTCGGATGTTGCTCCATCAACGACTACCCTCTGCGTGCGATCTGTCAGAAAGGCTTCAATCCACTTCAAGGTGTTACCCCTGATGCCATAGTGGTTGAGTTTGGTGAGCAGGCGACTGTGCGGGACCCGATCGAAGGCCTTGCTGAAATCAAGTACAGCAAGGTCATGTTGTTTATGGCGGGCCATGGAATGGACGAGCTCATTGGTCAGCGTCAGTAGCTGGGTTTCGCAGCTCCGTCTTCTCCTGAAACCGTGTTGACAGTCCGTGAGGATGGCATGTCTATCAAGGTGGCCCATTATGTTGCTTACAATAATGTGCTCCAGTATCTTACATGCTATGCATGTCAGTGAAACCGGCCTGTAGTTGCTGGCTTTGAATCTTTCCCCTTTCTTGAAAATTGCCGACACATTGGCTGTCTTCCACACGTCTGGTATACTGCCATTTGATAGGCACTTACTGTATATAATGTTCAGAAAAGGAGCACACTGGTCTGCCATCTCTTTGTAGATGCGTGCAGGAATTAAGTCCGGACCGGCCGCTTTCTGTACATTAAGTTTCCTGAGAAGGGCACGTATACCTTCTGTGGTTATGTTTATGTCTGGCATGATAGGTGATGGTTCGCCCTCAGGTGTTGGGATGCTGGAACTGTCCTCCTTGGTGAATACTGAGTGGTACTGTCGGTTTAGGATGTTGGCCTTTTCAGTCGGATCGTCGTGTAATTTTCCTTTATCCTTCAGTGGAGCTACCCCACAATTATCTTTCCTTAGGGATTTGATGTAATTCCAGAATTTTTTCTGTTTCGAGTGTTGTTCTGTGTTAGTGAGATCAACTTCAATTAAATTTTCAATATATCTCCAGTATTCTTGTCTTTCATGTTTCTGGGTTTCTTTCTTAGCGTGAAGGTATCGGCGTCTATCCTTAAGGGAACCAGTAGATTTAAATTTGGAATGAAGTTTGTTCCTTTTTCGATGTAGAGACTTGATTGTTTTTGTGATCCATGGTTTTTGGACTTTGTT
>VMBQ01006374.1:0-10788 GCA_007657795.1 Dreissena rostriformis | reverse complement strand
TTGAGTGTAATATTGGATTTGTTCGTCGGACGACATCTGTACTTGTCTTTGACGGACGGAAAAGGGACGGACATTGCCGGACGGACAGTGACGTTCATTTCACTGGAGCGCATCAGCGTGTTGTGCTCGTTGATTTGATTTTCAGGCGCTGTTGTAGGTAAGACTGGTTATTGTTTACCTGTTCTGTTTGCGGTTTTGCAATCAGGGTTTTCTGTGTATTTGGTACATTAATGCACAGGAAGGGTCTAAACGCCCTTGTTAAGTAATTGTTGGTTTGGGGTAAGACAAACCTGCATTACTGGTTCTGTTGGCGTGATTTATCTCGCTTTCAAGTGTTAACGTGCATGCTTACTAACAGTTTGTTAATTTAATTGCATGGTTATTGAAATTTTAAGTTTTCAGGTACATCTGTTAACTTGTTCTAATTGTTAACCCTTGTTTGTTGACATTTGCACCAGTTTGTATAGTGGACTATAGTTGTCATATAGACTGTGTGCATGTTTAGTGGACCATAAAGGTCACATATATTGTTCACTTGTTGTCATATAGACTGTGTACATGTATAGTGGGCCATATGATTATGTGTCATAGATATTGTTCACTGTGTGTGTCATTTGAATTAAAATCTAGAATAACGTTTAAGGGTGTAATAATTAGAAGGATTAAATAGGTATTGAGTGGGATTGATGATTGTTTTATATATCTAATTTAATACCGGGTAATTCTAACATGTCGGTAAGCGTAAAATATTCTGATGTGAGAGAATTGATGTCTTTGCCGGGGTTGTCTGAAAAGCAGGCACGGAAACTTGTTCGGAAGCGGCAGAAACATGGTTATCTCGACATGAATATGTTTAGTGAAGACGAGGCTGATGGCGAAGGGGCCATTGCAGCGGAGACAATAGGTCTGGACGTTGTATATGGAGATGTACAACAAGACGGTGAGGAAAGGATTGCGGGCTTCACTTTGTCCCATCCAGTCCCGATGGATCCAGCAGCAGTTGGATATCCGAAGAAAGAGAAAACCACTGAACTGTAGAGTTCAGTTGCCAGGGATAGAAAAAGTTGCAAGCGCCGTTCAAGACATAGAGATGAGGGCCGCGATAGTCTAGAAAGGCGTCACTACTCGCGGGACAGGAGCTTCTCCCCAAAAAGGTCTTACCGGTCTCCATCTAGAAGTCGCGATGGTAAACATGAATACCATTACCGGAAGCGGAGTAGTTCGCACGATCGCTCGCCAGAAGACTGTCAGAGGAGGTCATCCGGTGGAAGACGTCGACATGTGTCGCGGGACAGAGAGAATGACAGGGATCACTACAGACGGCGCCATGCTCATCGGAGTGGTCACCAGCTAAGGTCCAAGTTTTATTACTCGGATAGTGACTCGGACTCCGATGGAGAGTATCGGACACAGAGGAGAATAGAAGAGAGGAGGGGAAATCCAGATAAGCTCCCCAAGAACTTAAGGTATGACGGAAAGTCTTATTGGCTTTCTTTCAAACAGAAGTTTAACAGCTACAGAAGTGTCAACTCATGGACTGATAGTGAGTGCAGAGACTATCTCAATTGGTGTCTAGAAGAAAATGCACTTGATTTTTTCACTATCACAACCCCGATGGGTGAGATGTTTTCCTTTTCCGAAATCATGAGGAAAATGGAGGGTCGTTTTGGTGCCAAAGAGCTGCCGGAAACCAGTAGGGTCAAGTTCCAGCAGGCAACACAGAATGCCGAAGAGACACTGGAGGATTTGGCTTACAGAGTGCTGACCTTGGCAATACCAGCTTTCCGAAACCTGCCAGAAAAGCAAAGCATGCAAGAGGCAATTTCAAAGATTTGCCTGGGCTGTGTGGACAAGGAGGCAGGTAAGCATGCTTGCTTTGGGCGTCCCTGTTCGATGCAGGAGGCCATTGACCTTGTAAGACATCATCAATATGTTACACAGGCGGTGGATGGTACCAGAACGTCCCATTCGTATGCAGTGAAGGTAGTGTCAGGGGAAGAAGACAGGTTAAAACGTCTGGAAAGGATGGTCGAACGCCTAACATCAACAGTGCAGACAGGTTTTCAGTCACGTCGACCTGGGTCAGACTTAGAATGTTACAAATGCGGTGAGGTTGGCCATTTTCGGAAGGATTGTCAAACGCAACAAGACGATAAGATAAAGAAGGGACGAGAGTCAGGAAAAGGCCAGAGTCTTTTAAACTCAAAAAGGGCAGATGACATTGGTCGAAATAGTCCGCCCAAGAAAGTAAAGGGTCAATACATCAGCGTACACTCTGTTTGTAGGGTTTCTTGTGCTGATAAGAGTACACAGGAATGCAAAGTGGATGTTGTTGTATCTTATCCTGTGTTGATGGGCAAGAATAAGGAAGAATGTATTGAAGCACGGGCTTATAGTCCTCCTCAAATGCATTCTGTTCCTGAGGGCTCAAGTCCAGTTCCGGATGTGGGTGTCTCTTCTCCAGGGTCGATGGGAAAGAATAAGGAAGAATGTATTGAGGCAGGGGCTTATAGTCCTCCTCAAATGCATTCGGTTCCTGAGGTCTCTAATCCAGTTCCAGATAAGGCTGTCTCTTCTCCAGTGTCGATAGGCAATAGTAAGGGGGAAAGTCTTGAGGAAGAGGCTTATAGTCCTCCTCAAGTGCATTCGGGTCCTGATATTTCTAGTGAATTTCTGGTGGAAAATAATGAGGAAGAATCTCTCGAGGAAAGGGCTTATTGCTCTCCTTAAGTACATTTAGTTCCTGAGATGTCTAGTCCAGTTCTGGATGTCAAACAGATGCTTTCAAAGAAAGATGACATGGCTTCAAATGACACTGTTCCTTCAGGGAATGCGTTTGAATGCGCAGAACTTCTAGAGGGTGATTGTAGCTGTGAACAGGCTACTGATGTAATATGTACAATCAGTGAAGGTGAATTGCGTCGTTACAAGTGTGACAGCGAAATGGTGGAGGAACCTATTCATTTAACGGAAGTGGACTTACAGTCAATTATTTCTATGGATGAAGAACATTCAATTTTCACAGGAAGTGCCAAACCAGTGAAGCCATGGATTCGAAGGACTCCTGCTTGCTTTGCTGGTGAAAAGGAAGCACACATGGAAAGAATGCAAGATGATGGTGTAATAAAAGAATCAACAAGTGGATGGATGTCAGCACCAGTTCTGATGCGGAAGTGTGATGCAACAGTCCGCTGGTGTATTAAGTGTCATGCATTGAATAATGTGACTAAGGGTACTTATCCA
The DNA here is from genome assembly GCA_007657795.1 of Dreissena rostriformis. Lineage (NCBI taxonomy): Eukaryota > Metazoa > Mollusca > Bivalvia > Myida > Dreissenidae > Dreissena > Dreissena rostriformis. Next base: position 7,545 of record VMBQ01006374.1, on the reverse strand, counting down.
CTGCCGTTAGATTGTTTCGATACGCTGTCAGAAAATGTGAAACGTGGTGAAAGGCTGCACTCAGGTGGGTTAAACTTACTCCCTGAATTGGACCGTGCCTCGGGAGGGTTTCCTTTACTCCCCGAGNTATCAAATACAGTATTCATAGAAGGAAAATATGCCTTTATTGCATTATTTAAGAAAATGTTGATAATATTCAAGTGTTTAACAGGCTTTAACTATACAAATGCATTTAACTTTGAATTTCACAATTTTAAGAAGTTCGCGACCTGTTTTTTCACAATTTTAAGAAGTTCGCGACTCAATTTTTCACAATTTTGAACAGTTCCAGACTCAATTTTTCTCAATTTTTCACAAAATGAAGGGCCAGGGCCGCTTCACAAAGTCAGGAAAAAAAGCCCTGTGCTGGTGTTAATATATCATGACAAGGTAAGGCTGGCACCTTCCCCCCGACAACTTTGTACAGGAAGGTAAGTGGATTGGTCTTTGGTCTGTCCTGTAGGTGTTGGAGTTCCAGTGTTTTCAACATTGACGATACACAGCTTTCGTCCTGCGAGCCATAATCCCCTGTGATGAATCTAGCCGCTTGTCTCTGGATGCGCTTGATCTTGTCAATATCCTTTGCTAGATGTGGATCCCATACCACAGAGCTGTACTNGCCGGATGTCGTAAACCGGTCACGTGTTAGACTGGTAAAAATTTCCGAAGAAATTTTACAAAACAAGTTTCTTTTTATTGTTTCCGAAGAAAAATAACGAAATTCAGTAAAATTGGTTATAAATAACAAATTAATTCCAATAATTGCTACTAATAGCAATAAAACTGACATGTGCGATACCGCAGTATAAACCGCGAACGAACTAATTCGTTACGGAAAATCGATCTCGCCGAAGCGTCTGTACTCAACGAGTAGCTAAATCGCACTGACAATATATCGATCTGCTCGTGCACATCTCATTTGAGCACGGAAGTTGTATGACGTAATAGAATTACATAGTTCTTCATTACGTGATTTGCGGGAACACTCACATTTACTCTGTTTATATTAATTGTTATCAATTTACAGTTTACTGTTATAATCTCTAAGGAATAGAGTAAAGAAACCTCTTTAATGTCAACGTGGGTTCAGGCCGCCTTAACCAGACTGTCACTCCTTTCTGACATGCATACTTAGACCCTACAAGTATCATATACTTTCGTTTTTTGGAACGCTGACATGTCCTGTAAAAAAGAGGAGAACCTGTAAACAATTGCCAGATTGGATTTGAATGACAAAGCGACATTTGGGGGGTGATTTGCCGTGATTTGCAGAGCATTGGAACAAAATGATGCAAAAACATAACTCCAACTATTTTTTCCGCTACAGAATCACGATTTTAAAGCTGATTTACCTTCTTATTGAATCTGACATCTTAAATTTAACTTAAAGCGCTAAAATGCATGCGTCAATGTTTTATCAATGTTGATGTTTTTCTTTCGGATAGTTGTTGTTGTAGCCTTTTTAAATCGAGCGCTTTAAAATCGGATACACGCAAGCGCTTGCAAACCCATATGTGTAAAACGCGGAATTTTCAGCACTCACGTTGTTTCCGGCAATTCATAATTATAAACGACATATTTATCATTGAACTCGCAATAACGTGACCAAATATTGGGAAAATGATTGCTTACCTGTACAAACACATTTAATTTCAATAAAATATGCATACTTCTACTAATAATAATACAACTTGTACTTATAAAGAAATCACAGTATCCCACTTTGGAAAATAACAATGCAAATATTGTTTAACAAGCTTTATCCCAGTCTGAGCAGCATCGTTCAATTTCCCCACAGGAGAGCACTGACTTAAGTTTTAATATTTTCTTCTTATTTATAAAAAAAATATAAGCTGCACTTGTCCTTGCTGTAAATTTAGGCGTGTGTATTCATCACAATGTAGCAGGGTGCCATATGAGGCACATGCATACTTTCGATTCAGATTATTTAGCTTGTTTAGCAACAGTCAAGTGTTTACCTTAAAATAAGGTGGTCATTGGTTTCCTTTCTCCATTGAGACTTGGGGATTATTTTTTAAATGGGTAAGAACAAGACTGAACTAAGTCAATGAAATGGGTATATTGTGGCTCACTTGTTTTTGTGTGTTCAGAGATTTGTGTGCCATCTGACCCCACTGCACTCCATGTGTTTTTTAAAGTTTGAGGTCCTTTCACGCTTCTGTCTGCATAATGTTTTGTTTCAGAAAGTTTTCCATGGCTCCTACCTTATTAACTTTCTAGACACGGTGGAACGAATTTGGAACTATAGCTCCACATTCCAGCTATTAAGATTTTACTGAAAGATATTTAATTTGGTGTGGACTTGTTTTGTTTGGGAAAACCATACCCAAATGAAACTTCACCTGTCGATTGTAGTCACAACCCCTCCAAACTTTCAAGGGCAGGGAGTTAGGATTACATACTAAACAAATACCTTGATGAACATTATACGAACTTAAGTGGTGTTTAATGGCTTTTCCTTTTGGCAGTGGTTTGTGAACGCACTTCTCACCGAAGTGACCCTGAATCAATGCCCGCTACAAGCACATTTGGCCTTGGTTGGTGGTCACCATACCAGATATATGGGGTTTCCCCTGGGCACCCCAGATTAAATCCACCATTAACCAGAATCTACCTTAATTGTGCCAAAACATCAGAAATAAAATGTCTAGATACATGTATTGTGAAAAAATATGGGGTTTTCTACCATGAAGTGTCAAAAATACTAAATATTGTATCAAACTTAATAAAGTTTTATTGTAATATTTTTGTTTCAAATAAATAAAGATAACCCAGAAAGAATAAACAACATGGTATTTTGAATCAAAATATTTGTTTCCTACGAATTTCACATTGTCTTCAAAGAAATAAATCTTGTATACTAGGACCGTTGATGTTTCAAGGTGGTAATCCCTGTTATTACTTTCATGCTGCCTGCGTTATAATTGGCCTTTTGCATTACATAATTGACCAGTGGATGTAAATAAGGGTTTCTCTCCCGAGTTTTATTATTCCACTACTGTTGAATACTTCAATTTTAAATATTATATCACTTACGTGTGATGACAGGCACATGTATCGGGACAAAAGTTCATGCATAAGCACACCTGTCAAATTTGATGATGCTGGACAAAAGCTAAACCGTTAAATTTGATTTGGGCAGACAAAAGCTCAACCGCAATTCCAAATGTAAGGTGAATATGGTGTGGAGATAAAGGTTGCGACTTTAAAAATTAAGAGGGCCAAGATGGCCCTAGATCGCTCACCTGTGAAATGAGCTTGCCCAGTGGCATGATTTAAACAATCTTTGTCACATATCAAATATCAAAGCTGCATGCTTTGTGGTTAAAGATAAACACGGTTTTTCAAGCTTTGACCTGGTCATTGTTTTTCAACGGACCAGAACCACTTTTGAACTCAACCAACATATCCTTAAGACAAACATTTTGACAAAGTTACATGAAGATTGGGTATGAAATGTGACTTCTAGAGTGTTTACAAGGTTTTTCTTTTTTTTGACCTAGTGACCTAGTTTTTGACCCAGCATGACCCAGTTTCGAACTCGATCGAGGTATCATTGGGACAAATCTTCTGACAAAGTTTCATGAAGATCGGACAAGAAATGTGGCCTCTAGAGTGTTTACAAGGTTTCTCTATAGCCAAATAAGGAAAACTGCCCCGCCCACTGGCGGCCATGTTTTTCAACGGACCGGAACCACTTTTGAACTCAACCAACATATCATTAAGACAAACATTTTGACAAAGTTACATGAAGATTGGGCATGAAATGTGACTTCTACAGTGTTTACAAGGTTTTTCTTTTTTTTGACCTAGTGACCTAGTTTTTGACCCAGCATGACCCAGTTTCGAACTCGATCGAGGTATCATTGGGACAAATCTTCTGACCAAGTTTCATGAAGATCGGACAAGAAATGTGGCCTCTAGAGTGTTTACAAGGTTTCTCTATAGCCAAATAAGGAAAACTGCCCCGCCCACTGGCGGCCATGTTTTTCAACGGACCGGAACCACTTTTGAACTCAACCAACATATCATTAAGACAAACATTTTGACAAAGTTACATGAAGATTGGGCATGAAATGTGACTTCTACAGTGTTTACAAGGTTTTTCTTTTTTTTGACCTAGTGACCTAGTTTTTGACCCAGCATGACCCAGTTTCGAACTCGATCGAGGTATCATTGGGACAAATCTTCTGACCAAGTTTCATGAAGATCGGACAAGAAATGTGGCCTCTAGAGTGTTTACAAGGTTTCTCTATAGCCAAATAAGGAAAACTGCCCCGCCCACTGGCGGCCATGTTTTTCAACGGACCGGAACCACTTTTGAACTCAACCAACATATCATTAAGACAAACATTTTGACAAAGTTACATGAAGATTGGGCATGACATGTGACTTCTACACTGTTTACAAGGTTTCTCTTTTTTTTGACCTAGTGACCTAGTTTTTGACCCAGCATGACCCAGTTTCGAACTCGATCGAGGTATCATTGAGACAAATCTTCTGACCAAGTTTCATGAAGATCGGACAAGAAATGTGGCCTCTAGAGTGTTTACAAGGTTTCTCTATAGCCAAATAAGGAAAACTGCCCCGCCCACTGGCAGCCATGTTTTTCATCGGACCAAAACCCCTTTTGAACTCAACCAACATATCATAAAGCCAAACAGTTTGACAAAGTTACATGAAGATTTGGCATGAAACGTGACTTCTACAGTGTTAACAAGGTTTTTCTTTTTTTGACCTAATGACCTAGTTTTTGACCCAGTTTCAAACTCGATCGAGGTATCATTGGGACAAATCTTCTGACCAAGTTTCATGAAGATCAGACAAGAAATGTGGCCTCTAGAGTGTTTACAAGGTTGCTCTATAGCAAAATACAGAACTGCCAGGCCCACTGGTGGCCATGTTTTTCAACGGACCGGAACCACTTTTGAACTAAACCAACATATCATTTAGACAAACATTTTGAGAAAGTTACATAAAGATTGGGCATGAAATGTGACTTCTACAGTGTTTACAAGGTTTTTCTTTTTTTGACCTAGTGACCTAGTTTTTGACCCAGCATGACCCAGTTTCAAACTCGATCGAGATAACATTGGGGCAAATCTTTTGACCAAGTTTCATGAAGATCGGACAAGAAGTGTGGCCTCTAGAGTGTTTACAAGGTTTCTCTATAGCCAAATAAGGAAAACTGCCCCGCCCACTGGCGGCCATGTTTTTCAATGGACCGGAACCACTTTTGAACTCAACCAACATATCATTAAGACAAACATTTTTACAAAGTTACATGAAGATTGCACATGAAATGTGACTTCTACAGTGTTTACGAAGTTTTTCTTTTTTTTGACCTAGTGACCTAGTTTTTGACCCAGCATGACCCAGTTTTTAACTCGATCGAGATATCATTGAGACAAATCTTCTGACCAAGTTTCATTAAGATCGGACAATAAATGTGGCCTCTAGAGTGTTTATGAACAAATTTGGACGGACAGACGACGGAAGGACGGACGACGGACAAAGACCGGTCACAAAAGCTCACCTGAGCAATCAGGTGAGCTAAAAATTAAGTCTCTGATTAGAATCCCAACAAATTGATTTTTATACCAGTTAAACCGTTTCTAATTTTGTCAAGCAGTAACACAATGACAAACAGAACTGGAACTACATGGCATGAGATAAAATACAGGGCATCACTCAGGTACGAAATGAACCATTATGCCAAAATCTTACAGTAAGTTAACCAACTTTTTAATCATATACATCACTTATTTATTTTTTTTATAAACAAAAAAATCAAATTACTGTCAGGAAAATCTTAATGTTTTTACACTTTGTTAACAACACAAAATCATTATAAACATAAGAATTATTTATTATATTTATTACCTGAATAAAGTTACATGCAAAATTTCAGTAACAAGTATGAATTAACATACCAAAATAAACACATGCTTACATATCACATGTATTTACTTAATAACAAGCAGTTATACAAATAATATTAAACTACCCAGTACATTTCATGTGCTTGCTGCACAAATCTATCTTATATTAATGTTTTATGTTTATGTATATTTATGCAGAGTTTGCAATTATAATACAATTCTATTAAAAGCAGCACTTTACAATAGCACACTTTGAAACACTTATAATTTACAACCGAGTCCAGTCCAGTCGACCATGTCAAAGCTACTTAATTTTCGCCAGCAATGTGGCACGTCTGTCCGTGTTCTGAAACAAGGCGCGAATCAACTGCTTGAGTTCATTGGCGGTGAAGGCCACACCCAGGGGCCCCTTCCCCTCCGCCCAACGATTAGAAATATCAGTGAGACTTGCATTGAGCACCATATCTAGCTCTTTAAGTCGCTGCCACTTGGAAACATTGCGCTGTATCTCCACGGCAACGCTGATATTGCCAGTCTCGCCATCGATGGTGAACAGTTCGTCGGCGCGCGTCACAATAGAGGCAATGAGGCTGGAGAGATGGGCCGCATCTGTAGAAGAGATGTCCTCCAGGGCCACCACACTGTCTGTGATCTCCATCACCACGCCATTGAGTAGTCCGCCTGAGAGATAGAGGACAATAATAGAATACAGATAGTTTATATGTAGATGTACATGTATGTGTGAAATAGAGATCTTTAATACCGTATGTAGATGTTTATTAATGTAGGATGGAGATCTTTAATATGTACATGAACATAAATGTAGGTTATTTTTGCTTTCGAATTTTGTGTGTGCTACATGTGAAAATATCTTTAAGTCTTACATCACTTTTTACCTTTTTAGACACTAGCTCTTATATTAAGGTAATGTGTTACAGAGAAAACCATTTCTACAACTGAATCACACAAGCCTATCCAGGGCCTTAAACAATTCCTTAGAAAAGGGCATAACAAATGTGTCGTGTTCTGAGAAAACTGGACAAAATGCATGTGCGTAAAGTGTCATCCCAGATTAGCCTGTGCAGTCCGCACAGGCTAATCAGGGACGACACTTTCCGCCTTAACTGGATTTTCGCTAAGAAGAGACATCATTTAAACGAAAAATGTCATAAAAGCGGAAATTGTCGTCCCTGATTAGCCTGTGCAGACTGCACAGGCTAATCTGGGATGACAATTTACGCACAAGCATTATGCCCAGTTTTCTCAGAACACGACACAAATGACTGATAAAAGCTCTGAAATTTATAATAAAATGTTTTGCTGAACAAATAAGCTTCTCACGCAAATTATGGGATTCTGATAATGGAAATCTGAGCGTAAATTACGCCTGAAAATTGAAGTTGTATGCCCATTTTACAAACTGTGTTAGTTCCTTTTGTGTCATTGCATGTACCTATTTACCTACTACACAGGACGTACAAGTCTCAACAGGAATCCAGTCTGATCATTTGTTATACCGTTCAAAAATTATATTATAACTTTGCCCCCAACTACTGTCTGTAGGTCAATCGCTCAGCAAGAGGCCAATATTGATTTTTCTAAC
>VMBQ01006373.1:0-53213 GCA_007657795.1 Dreissena rostriformis | reverse complement strand
GACCACCACCACCACCTTTCCGACCACCACCACCTTTCCAACCACCACCACCACCTTTCCGACCACCACCACCACCACCACCACCGTTCAGTGACAAAAAACGTGTTTACACAATGGCTGCCACTACAACTGTTAGTCCATATGGGGGGCATGCATGTTTTACAAACAGCCCTTGTTTCTTTGGCAACATCGGGCATGGCTACTGGTTTAAAATTAAAAGTACACACATCTGGATAATTTTCATGAATTTTTTTGAGACTTTGGTGACTATCTGGATCCAAAATGTAGTTTTCACCGATGGACTGGGCAACATTTGCAAAGTATGAATTAAAAGTTTCAGCGTTTTTGTTGTCATTGGTTATGATTTTGTTGTTTTCATGTAAAATTATTTTTGGCAGTTCTGTACTTGATTTATTTGATAAAAAAAAGGCTTAATGGTTTTCCAAAAATCTGATGTTTTTGCCCCACCAATGCATCTTTCTTGAAAATATGTGTTTGCTGATTTGTGTTTTAATTTATTTACTAGGTTTCTTTGTTTCCTATAAATTTCCCAATTTTCGAATGTACATGTACTAAGTTTTTGGAATTTGTGCAAGTACATCTTTTTAAGATAAATTGCTTTACGTAGTGTTTTGTTCATGTATGGTACTTGCTTAGTTTTTCTGTACATCTGTTTTACTGGTACATGAAAATCGTAGACGTGTGAAACAGCAGAATCAAAATTTTGATACATACTATTTACACATTCTGATCTAGGGTCAATCTCGTTTACATTTGGGATCCTGATATTAGACAGATCAGCATTTAGAGCATTTACATCAAGATTTTTGAAGCTTCGATAACTTATTTTAACCTTTTCATTCTTTTGAATAGCATTGTTTATCACAGTACAGATAAAATTATGACAATCACTAATTCCAGTAACAAAGTTTTGGGTTTTCATACATAGTGATCTAGAGTTGGTAAGTATAACATCAAGTAAGGATGAAGTACAATTCTTTATAAAACATGTAGGTTTTTTTTTTACTAAACAGTGCAAGTCAAAAATCTCAGTAAAATCTAAAAGTGGCCGACCTTTGTCACAAAGAAGATCATAATTTAGGTCACCTATAATCATAAAGTGATCAAATTTAGTTAAAATATTGTCTGACATAATAGTAAGATTTTGAAAGAAATCGCAGTCTTTCATATTGGGCGGTCTATACACACATGATATGGCCCATTTAGAGTTTAGTAATTCCTGAAACAGGATGTTTTCAAAGTGTTTAGACTCCAGGTCCCTGCAGCGACGTGCTGGGATTTCTGCCCGAATGAATGCTGCTATCCCACCTCCTCTGCTGTTCCTGTCCAACCTCTCAAGCTTGTACCCTGGCACATGAAATAAGTCATTTCGAAATGTTGAGTCAACTTTTGTTTCCGAAATAAATAATATATCAACAAGTTTTTGTTCTAGAATCTCAGAGATTTCACAGAATTTATGCCTCAAACTGTTTATATTAAGATGTGATACAATACATTTATTTGGATGTTTAAATCTTAAGATTTTTAAGCTCAATAAAAGGAGATGGAGTGTCGTTTTCTTCCTCAGGGTCTTCGGAATGTAAACTGGTATCAGTATTTTGTTCCTCAAAAAATGAGTCGCTAAATTGGAACATATCCCATAGAGTGGTTGACTTGTTTGAAGCACAATGATGGCAGTTCCAGGGTGAGTTGGACGATCCCAGTGTTACATACTGTGTTGGAGTAATGTTTCCACACTTAATGTGGACCCAACTGTTGCATAAATCACATTGGATCGCCCTGTGGTTTGCAGCCACAGCTCTGCCACATGATCCGCATGGATATCTTGGTGGACCAGGGTTAAGAGCAACATCACCTGACAAACCAATAATAAGGGCTTTACTAAAGAATAAAATATTTATTGGAGAGCTATATCAACGTCTATTGTGTCTTATATGGAAGAAAAGCACCGAGAAGTAGTCGATTTCATGACTGTGATTTAAAGCGATATACATATATATTTCCACATTCGTAGTTTATAGAATCAGATAATCCATTATTTATGCTGATAAATGTTACTTGATTTTCCGCTATACAGTTCCGTTCTGTGCTGCAACCGCAAGTAGCAGGGAAGAAAGGATTGGGTGTTTCAGCCAGCAGAAATAAGTACACACATACTCGCATAACAAAAAGTTTGTTTACATTCCGGCGGTGTTCCATTTTTCGGTCACCTCGGATAAATGGTTCGGTGCTACCACGAGAGTGCTGACGAAAGTAGTTAAAGTATTTTCATACTCTAACTGATGTTAGATTTGACTGCAGGTAGCATGGAGAGTAACAAGATGTGGTGATTTTCCGAACTGATGTCGTCGTTGGGCTGTTTGTCGTAGTGTAGATGGAAACACCCCACCCACTGCTTTGATCGAGGGAGAAATAATAAAGTAGTTTATGTTGGTTTTATCATAGAAAATACCAAATATTTCCACAGCTATGTGTTGAATGGTAAAGCTGTTAACGATTTACGTTGCTTTTATAGCTAAGACTGTGATTTTTACAGTAAAAATGTATTTATTTATTTGATTTAGATTTTTTTCTTTCTTCCCCTCACGCATGCGCAAACTTTTTTACAAAGATGCATGTAAGATACCGGTGCTTTTTCTACTTGTGGCTCTCAGGATCAATTCTTTGTTCAGGACATTCATAAGTTCGGACATTTTAATCTAAGTTTTAAAAACGGTATATTTGAATATATTTGAATTTTGAAATACAAATACCGGTATTCGAATATCATTTCAGCGTTAGTTCTCGTCCCAATCATTTATCTAACATATAGAATGCATTTCAAAACATAATTCAGTATTTTAACAACAAAATGCTATATTTCGACCTTTCATTTGTACAATCATGAAGTCAGTTTGACTTCTACTGTAGTTTTTTAAATGAGCCTCGCTCTGAGAAACCAGGGCTTAATGCATGTGCATGAATTTTAATCCCAGATTTCCTGTGCAGTACGGACAGGCTAATCAGGGACGACACTTTACGCTTTTATATATTTTTTCATTTCATGGAAGTTTCTTCTGAGCGATAATCCAGTTTAGGCCGAAAGTGTCGTCCCTGATTAGCCTGTGCTGATTGCACAGGCTAATCTGGGAAGACACTTTACGCACTTGCATTTATCCCTGTTTTCCCAGAGGACGGTTTAACTCTCCTACACTCCCATGTTGCAGGCGCCGTGCGAGGCAGAAGCCCAGTGTGCAGCGCTGGTAAAGTCTGGCAAGGTGTGGGCCACTGGCACGGAGGACATGGACTCACTCACGTTTGGCTCCAGTGTTGTGCTGCGACACCTCACGTTTAGTGAGGCAAGGTGGGCCTTCAATTCCTTCCTCTGTTCTCCCCTGTACAGTTTTGGGGTTTTTTGGTCACATTTTGGGCCCAGCTTTGTCCCCATTCCAAATATAAAAAGGTATAAAAAAAAATCCCAAATGACAATCTAAAATTCTCAAATGAAGATTTCCCAAAAAATAAAATGAATGAATACAAAGTAACTAAACTTGTTTTCGCTAAGAAGAGACTTTCTTTAAACAAAAAATATCATAAAAGCGGGAAGTGTTGTCCCTGATAAGCCTGTGCTGACTTCACAGGCTAATCTGGGTCCGCACTTAACGCACATGCATTAAACCCCCTTTTCACAGAGCGCGGCTAAAATATGACTTTGTATGCACATCAAGAGAAACCTGCGGATTATGTGCAACATTTTTATGCCAGAGATGAAATGTCTGGTGAACAAAAAACACTAAACCTTAATATTGCTGTGACAGATAAATATTGAATTTGATAATGAAACATTTCACCTGTAATATGAAGTTAGCATTCAATATTTATCTGATAGGGTTTTCACCAGTCGAGACTCTTGTAATAATTGCCATTATGTCCTTGTTATTGTATAAAATACCTTCAATTACTTTTGCACCAATTTTAAGTGTTTATCTGTTGTTTTTTTATTTAAAAAAAAAACTAAAAAAAAAACTGTTAATACTTCATATGCCTACAGACAAAACATGGGTAATGGTTAGAAACAAAGCAAACTAAAAAGAGTTTGTTAGAATTCATGTTATGGTTTTGAAGTAATCGTAAAGAAATATTGATATCAGTGTAAAATTGTATGTCTAGAAAACTGTCCGTCTTTCATACAGGAAGATGCCAATAAAGGAGTACCACTACAGTAAGATTCTAGAAGGGCTTGAACTATCACAGGAAGAAGTAAGTAATACATCACCATACTCAACCTTTTTTTGTCTGATTGTCACCAAACTTTCTGAAAATGTTTATGGGCTCAAAATGGGGACTATTGAATGATAAATTGATCTCTTGTTATTCACATGTTAACAAGCATTGTAATTGCCACTGACATATTATATAAGGAGGCAACAACATGCACTTGAAGGATTTTCAGCTGATTTTAGAAGCGCTGTTATCAGAGCTCCAGAAAAGGATTTAGTCTAAAGGGTATTTTACCCCCTGATAGTATTGTTAAAGTGTATTTTACTCCTTTGTTTCAGCCATTAAGGGTATTTAGGGATATTGAGGGGTATTTTCCATTTCCATAAAAAACTGACAAATTACATAGCGTGTTTAATCTAGAAATATTATTATTTGTTACTTATATCATTAAATGCAAACAGAATGAATTTAAAATGATGATATGAACAGACTTTCTTTAAAATATTCCCCCAGGAGCCGCTGGTTGCTTAAAACGTCGCTTTTTTGATCCACAAACATGATGGGACACCATTTTTATTACAAGCTTTTTTGATTGACTTACTTTCAATTTAAAGGTGAACTTACACTAAAAACGCAACTGGATTATTGGTTGAACCGGTTACGCACTTTAATCGATTTAAAATACGTACCAAGATTTGTGTTGCGTTTTGTTACATACTGGGCTGATTTTTAATGCGTTTATTTTTTATTTTTTCAACGCGTAATACGCAGATACGCCTCTTATCTGGAGCTCTGGCGCTGTTCACAGTCCTGTACTTAGATGGTCAAAGTTCAAAGATGGCCATAAAACAGCCTCTTCATACAGTAACTTTGTCATTCATCACAAAATTGTAAAATAAATTACCTCAAACAAAGGAGACAGCATGCTGTCTGTTAACACCTGTCACCCGACCTCAAAAGGTCAAGATTACAGGTCAAATGTCATATTTTGTAATAAAACAATTTGTTTTTGACATTAGTGGAGTATTTAGAGAAAGGGGAATGTGGAGGCTTCCGTGTGCCATTTAAAGATGTCTTGTTCTAAGAAAACTACTCTATGAACAACAACAGAAACTAGTGTAAGCAATTGTAAAGTTTACGTCCATGCTGTATTGTGTTAGCTCAAGGTTTCTGTCTGAAATACACTAAAACTGCAAGTGGTTTCGTCTTGCTTTGCCAGTTCATCGACCTGTGTATCCTGCTGGGATGTGACTACTGTGAGTCCATACGGGGTATCGGACCCAAGAGGGCTATAGACCTCATCAAGCAGCACAAATCCATTGACGAGATTGTGAAACATCTTGACTTGAAGGTAACTAAACATGTAACCCAAACAAGTTCCACTCAGTCCTTAGGTTGACAGTATTTCACGGTCACTTGCTCTTCAGATAAAGTTTTCCTGAAAGCAAGTGTATAAAATCTTTAAAAAAAATCAAAACAGATAAATTGTCGATTAATAAAAAAAACTTGAAAACAACTTTAGGAGAAATAGTGACCAAAAATCAACCAAATGAAAGTTTTATACGATTACAACCAATTTCGCTTGAACAGTAGAAAACTAATTCATGTTCAAAAACATTGTACCTGTTGGAAAATGTCCACTTTTCTATACTACACATTGAAATGATTTTTGGTTCTGCAATTTATTGAATTATACATGTGAGTATTGGCATATATTAAGAAGTTATGAATTTCATTGAATTATGCAAAATTGAATTTATGGTGCCATTATGAGTTTAACAGTTAATAGATAATAGTTTATCTATATATTTTTTACATTCCTTTCTTTTATCAATGTTTTCGTTTAAGCATAAGAGATAACAATTTTGTCATTAAAATCGTATATACTGGCATAAAAGATGGCTGAAAAATGTTTTTGGTAATAAGGATTTTGAGCTAGGTAGTACCAACATAGTAGTCTAGAGGACCACATGTATACAGCGAATAACTAACAAACACAAACACTGTTGACGTAACAAAGTGGTTTTAAAACCTTCATTAACATCTTCCTTCAAAATATAGTTGATCATTTTGTCATTAAATTCATTCATTTATTTGTATCGGATTTAGTGCTATCAAAAGCCTAACATGATCATTATAATTAAGCATAGAACTTGTGCCATGAAGAAGATAAATCTGAAAAAGTTAAACCCACTTTTAATGTTGTTGAAATTTTGGTGATTAGAATATGTATGGCATCAAGGGCGTCAATAGGTGGTTTCTGGTCAATAACGTTTTATGGACCAATCTTGATGAAACTTAAGACATTGTTATTAGTATTATTATACATGGGCGAAAGTTTGCTGGTTTTTAACAGATTTCCTTTTTTCCAAGTGTCATTTTTTCAAACCATATAAATCGCTGTTTTTTTTTGGGGGGGGGGGGCAATATTGTAGGTACAGAGATTCTCTTGGCAATCATGTAGGGTTCCTGTAAGTCACTGATTTAATATACACAAAATGAGCAAACTGTCTCTGTTGTGTGGAGGCTCATTTCTGTTTATTTATTTATTATTTGAGCTTTGAAAACAGACATTGACAGTAGATGTGTTTAGCTCACCAGAGCAGGAATTACTCATGGTGAGCTATTGTGGTCATATCTTATGTCCGGCGTCTGGCATTGTGCGTTTTATATAGTAAATTTTTAGCTCGTTATCACACTGAAGGTAACATTTTTCATCCATCTTAAATGAAACTTTCTCCAAATCTTAATCTTCAAAATATGTTGGCCGATGTGCAATCTTTTTCTTGAAAATATCAAGGTCCATATAGAGTTCTTTTAAGATGCGTCCAAAAACTAGGTCACCAGGTAAATTTTGTTAACTTTAATGTTATCACTAAGGTCCACATTTATGACTCGATCTTGATGAAACTTGGTCAGATTATTATCCCCCTGCCAAAGGCGGAGGGATATTGTTTTGGCGTTGTCCTTCCGTCTGTCCGGCACTTTTGTGTCCGGAGCCATATCTTGGAAGTGCTTTGGCGGATTTCATTGAAACTTGGTATGAGTATATATATGGATAAGAGGATGATGCACACCAAATGGCATTGTACACCATCTGTTAATAACAGAGTTATGGCCCTTTGTATACTGTGACAAAGCTCTAATTTGGCAGGGGATATCAATTTAATGAATTTGCTTGTTTATCTTGGCAATATAAGGGCCTAGTTTGAATCTGGGTCATGTGCATCCAAAAACTAGGTCACCTTGTAAAATCCTTGTTACTTCTTAGGAGGCCACATGTGACTAATCTAAATTAAAGTGATATTAGACACATCTAACAGTTTATAGGTGTCTATCGCAACCANTAATATGTGTAGATTGCAATATTGCTGGACAGTTTTTAATTTATAATTGTGGAAAATGTCAATCACAAACTTCATGAGAGAACTTCTACTTTAGTGTGTCATAGACACAACCGTATAGTAGCTTCTCAGATATGAATCCATGCTTCCCTTTCACATGATATTGTTTTCTGCTCAAAATCATTATCCAGAATGTTTTAAACACACTAAGTGTAAGTTGTGTTTCCTTTAAGTGTAAGTTATGTTCCCTTTAAGTTGCTGATCAACATTTGCCATAGTTTTTTGTCAGACTGTTTTCTCAAAAATTGAGAATTTTACTGGCATGAGGTTGAAGATCTTGTTACTTATCAAGACCATTTGTGGCGTGTTCTGAGAAAACTGGGCAAAATGCTTGTGCGTAAAGTCTCGTCCCAGATTAGCCTGTGAAGTCCGCACAGGCTAATCCGGGACGACACTTTCCGCCTTAACTGGATTTTCGCTAAGAAGAGACATCATTTAAACAAAAAATTCCATAAAAGCGGAAATTGTCGTCCCTGATTAGCCTGTGCGGACTGCACAGGCTAATCTGGGATGACAATTTATGCACAAGCATTATGCCCAGTTTTCTCAGGACACGACACATTTTTGAAAGGAAAAAGTCCTTGAAATCTAAACATTACTGTACACGTGAATGTGTAGAAATGTCGTTCGGAATCAAACTTTTTAATCGAGTATAGTAAGTACCTACATTCAGTACAATGTTTCTATTGCAATGTTATTCTAATATTGTATTGACTTGGTTAATAAACTGGATAAAAACTACATGTTTTAGTATAATATTTTATGCCCCACATGGGATGAGAGTCATTGAGCAATTCACTTGTATGTATGTACGTACGGCCCAAAGTTTGTGTTTTCGACTCCTCTTTAGTGGCTGGATCTCGTGAAAGCTTTAACAGTTAAATGACCTTAATGTAAAGAATAACGATTTTTTTGGCAATGACTATTTTAAATTTAATTCTGGCCCTTTGTCTGTGTTTATGCCCCCAAAGGTGGGCATATAGTGATCGCACGGTCCGTCTGTCCGTCCGTCTGTCTGAAATTCCGTCACACTTTGCGTTTAGGTTAAGAAAAATGTGGGAAAAGGGGGCATATGTCATCCTATGGTGACAAGCCTTGTTTATTTTTTTTTTCAAATATTTAGTTCAACTTAACTTTAAGTACTTGGTGGATCTCGCTTTAACTTTTGCAGTTGAATGACATTAATGTGAAGATATCATTAAGAAAGTAATTTCGGCTGGGACGCGTATGGAATATAAGTCCCCACATTTTGCATGTCAACTCTTTAACAACGTATATTGGGCGGATCTCGCTAAAACTTATACGGTTGGATGACCCTAATGTGTAGATGATCTTAAAGAAAGGAATTTTGGCTGCGCCACATTTTGGCTGAATTATGTAATTTATCTATTTCTCCGCTGTAGAGTATATAGTGGATGTGTCTGTGTCCTAATGTGNCTTCACAACATTATGTGTTTTATGTAAACCAAAGTAGTGAATCAGTAAGTAGAGACATGGAGTATTTCATAGTGTCTGTACACCTTTTCAACGGACATAAAAACTTGCTGTCTGATTATTGGTTTGGTAAAACTTTATACGTGTACATGTACTCCTGTGACAGATTTGCATATTAAAATACAGAAGTAAATATGCAAAGCTGCAAGCTTGTATAAAAAAGCCAAACTGTGGATCTTAACTTAAGTTTATTTAGTTTTGGTTGTGTTAAAAAAAAATAGTTTCTTGAAATCTGACATAAGTATTTAATGTTTGTTAGTTTGGACATTGTTTCTGTTGTACTGGAGAATATTTAACAAAATAATTAAAATTAAATTGAGGTCTAACAGGATTCTTTTTCAAAAACTAAATATTCAAGATGGCAACCTTTTCTGGGTCAACTTTGGATAAAGGCTGTGATTCATTTACAGACTTTTGTTGTTCGCCATGTCTAGAGCACAATATTTACCAGTTGGCCGACTTTTACTGTGATAACTGTCTTAAGTTTTATTGTGGTAAATGTATTAACCTGCATGGTCAGTTGTTTGGGAAACATGTTATGTATGGAAAGGGAGACACAAGTAAGTGGCCAGTGTCCAAGGAAGTGGAGGATTTCTTTCTGAAATGTGACCTTCATGAAGACAAACATCTAGACATGTTTTGTTATAACCACAGTCAGCTGTGCTGCACTAATTGTGCTTTCATCAATCACAGGTAATTTGCTTTCAAATATGTTTGTTGTCATAAAAAGACCATTCAAATCAATAATGGGCAAATTAATATTGATTTTGTTGTTGATGTGAATTGTTGATGTGAATAATTTGAATAAAAGGACAATAGTAAAGAATATTAATTATTTGTCTTTTAAACATAGAAATGATGGTATCAGCATACAATGATTATGGTTCATATCTAAGACTATTACCTGTAAAGAGCATTTTAAAAACAAAAGAAACATGATACACATATTTTTGCATAATGGCAATTAAAACCATACACATTTTTATGTCCCCCAGTCTATACTGGGGGACATATTGTTTTTGCCCTGTTTGTTTGTTGCTTTGTTTGTTTGTTGGTTTGTTTGCACAAACTTTAACATTGGCCATAACTTTTGCAATATTGAAGATAGCAACTTGATATTTGGCATGCATGTGTATCTCATGGAGCTGCACATTTTGAGTGGTGAAAGGTCAAATATATTTAAGTATTGTTTTCCTTTCAGACAATGTGCTGAAGTTACCTTGATATCCCAGTCAGTCAAAGGACCACCTCCAAATTTACTGCAATTATCAAGAAAGATTCTTACTATTCTGGAATCATTAAAGGAACTTGAGAACAATTGGAACACCAACATGCAGTCTTTGGAGGTCTCATACAGCAAACAATTAAATGAAATACGTCAAACACGCCAGAAAATAAATACAATTTTAGATGAGATTGAAAAAAACACAATAAAATATCTAGATGATAAGATGACCAGTCTGAAAGCTTCTCTCAAGACTGATTTGGACAATTGCAGCAAGCTCGACCAGTCTGAAAGCTTCTCTCAAGACTGATTTGGACAATTGCAGCAAGCTCAACAATGAACTTAAACAGCTCACTGATGCAGTGCATGGCATTATTAATAAGGGCAATGCAGAACTCTTATATATTGCAGGTAAGAAATGTTTGGACAAAATTGAGCAGTCTGAAACTTACCTGAAGGAGAACTCAGTTGAGGTTGAAAGTTTCCTGACATTCCAGGCTGACATTAATATTGAACAGTTCTTCTCTAAACTGTCAGGTCTGGGGAGGATTGTGCAAGGTGACCCGGTATTCACTGTGCAAGAAAAGTCAGAGTATGATATGAAAATACCAAGTGATTCATTTACCTGTGATATCAATGCCATCTGTGTTCTCTCTCATGATCAGATGCTTGTTGCTGATTGGTGCAATATGCGAGTTAAGCTACTCAATCATCAATACCAGGTGGTGGGACATTGTAAATTAACTGCTTCTATAAGTGACATGTGTCCAATCACACCAAGGGAAGTAGCAATTACCGTGAACAAGGGTGAGACATATGAGGTCCAGTTTGTTTCAGTAGATGGTTGGCAGCTTGTTATGGGCAAGAAATTACAGTTTCAACATAGATGCAAGGGTATTGCTCATGATCAGAAAGACCTGTATCTGACCAGTGGCAATGCACTTTACAAGTATTCTAGGAGTGGAGACCTTTTGAATAAGTTGCATGAAGATTTATCAGGCGATATGACAGGTAATATTATTATGGATATATTCAGATATTATTTGGAATTAACAATTTTATAGTTCACATGTCAATTGTATTTAACGCAATTACAGATTCCAGATATAAATATGTTTGCAGATTATTAACTTAATTATTTTCTTTATGCATAATATGTCAATTCCATGATCATAATTATGGCAGCAAGCTTTGAATTAGTATCAGTAACAACATGTATTATTGAGGAAACATTATTGATGTTCTTCATCGGGTTTCAGCATAAAATAATAATGCATGCATACATGATTAATTAGTCCCCTACTGGTTTCACCGGAGGGGACTTATGGTTTGCGCTCTGTCCGTCAGTCTGTCTGTCTGTCTGTCTGTCTGTCTGTCTGTCTGTCTGTCACACTTTTCTGGATCCTGCGATAACTTTAAAAGTTCTTCATATTTTTTCATGAAACTTGGAACATGGATAGAAGGCTATATGGACATTATGCAGGTCATTTCATTTTGTTCCTACGTCAAAAATTCTGGTTGCTATGGCAACAAATAGACTAGAAATACTGCTGAAAATGGTGTTTTTTTCTGGATCCTGCGATAACTTTAAAAGTTCTTCATATTTTTTCTTGAAACATGGAAAGATAGCAATATGGACATTATGCACGTCATTTCATTTTGTTCCTACGTCAAAAATTCTGGTTGCTATGGGAACAAATAGACTAGAAAAACTGCTGAAAATGGTGTGTTTTTCTGGATCCTGCAATGATTTTAAAAGTTCTTAATATTTTTATGCCCCCCTTCGATGAAGAGGGGGTATATTGCTTTGCACATGTCGGTCTCTCCGTCCGTCCACCAGATGGTTTCCGGATGATAACTCAAGAACGCTTAGGCCTAGGATCATGAAACTTCATGGGTACATTGATCATGACTGGCAGATGACCTGTATTGATTTTTAGGTCACTAGGTCAAAGTCACAGGTCAAGGTCACAGTGACTGGAAATAGGAAAATGGTTTCCGGATGATAACTCAAGAACGCTTACGCCTGGGATCATGAAACTTCATAGGGACATTGGTCATGACCAGCAGATGACCCCTATTGATTTTCAGATCACTAGGTCAAAGGTCAAGGTCACAGTGACCTGAAGCAGTAAAATGGTTGACTGGAAATAGGAAAATGGTTTCCGGATGATAACTCAAGAACGCTTACGCCTGGGATCATGAAACTTCATAGGGACATTGGTCATGACCGGCAGATGACCCCTATTGATTTTCAGGTCACTAGGTCAAAGGTCAAGGTCACAGTGACCTGAAGCAGTAAAATGGTTTCCGGATGATAACTCAAGAACGCTTAGGCCTGGGATCACGAAACTTCATAGGGACATTGGTCATGACCGGCAGATGACCCCTATTGATTTTCAGGTCACTAGGTCAAAGGTCAAGGTCACAGTGACCTGAAGCAGTAAAATGGTTTCCGGATGATAACTCAAGAACGCTTAGGCCTGGGATCACGAAACTTCATAGGGACATTGGTCATGACCGGCAGATGACCCCTATTGATTTTCAGGTCACTAGGTCAAAGGTCAAGGTCACAGTGACCTGAAGCAGTAAAATGGTTTCCGGATGATAACTCAAGAACGCTTAGGCCTGGGATCACGAAACTTCATAGGGACATTGGTCATGACCGGCAGATGACCCCTATTGATTTTCAGGTCACTAGGTCAAAGGTCAAGGTCACAGTGACCTGAAGCAGTAAAATGGTTTCCGGATGATAACTCAAGAACGCTTAGGCCTGGGATCACGAAACTTCATAGGGACATTGGTCATGACCGGCAGATGACCCCTATTGATTTTCAGGTCACTAGGTCAAAGGTCAAGGTCACAGTGACCTGAAGCAGTAAAATGGTTTCCGGATGATAACTCAAGAACGCTTAGGCCTGGGATCACGAAACTTCATAGGGACATTGGTCATGACCGGCAGATGACCCCTATTGATTTTCAGGTCACTAGGTCAAAGGTCAAGGTCACAGTGACCTGAAGCAGTAAAATGGTTTCCGGATGATAACTCAAGAACGCTTAGGCCTGGGATCACGAAACTTCATAGGGACATTGGTCATGACCGGCAGATGACCCCTATTGATTTTCAGGTCACTAGGTCAAAGGTCAAGGTCACAGTGACCTGAAGCAGTAAAATGGTTTCCGGATGATAACTCAAGAACGCTTAGGCCTGGGATCACGAAACTTCATAGGGACATTGGTCATGACCGGCAGATGACCCCTATTGATTTTCAGGTCACTAGGTCAAAGGTCAAGGTCACAGTGACCTGAAGCAGTAAAATGGTTTCCGGATGATAACTCAAGAACGCTTAGGCCTGGGATCACGAAACTTCATAGGGACATTGGTCATGACCGGCAGATGACCCCTATTGATTTTCAGGTCACTAGGTCAAAGGTCAAGGTCACAGTGACCTGAAGCAGTAAAATGGTTTCTGGATGATAACTCAAGAACGCTTAGGCCTGGGATCATGAAACTTCATAGGGACATTGGTCATGACCGGCAGATGACCCCTATTGATTTTCAGGTCACTAGGTCAAAGGTCAAGGTCACAGTGACCTGAAGCAGTAAAATGGTTTCTGGATGATAACTCAAGAACGCTTAGGCCTGGGATCATGAAACTTCATAGGGACATTGGTCATGACCGGCAGGTGACCCCTATTGATTTATAGGTCACTAGGTAAAAGGTCAAGGTCACAGTGACCTGAAGCAGTAAAATGGTTTCCGGATGATAACTCAAGAACGCTTAGGCCTGGGATCACGAAACTTCATAGGGACATTGGTCATCACCGGCAGATGACCCCTATTGATTTTCAGGTCACTAGGTCAAAGGTCAAGGTCACGGTGACTCAACACAGTAAACCACCACCACCACCACCACCACAATGGCTGGCACTACAACTGACTGCCCATATGGGGGGCATGCATGTTTTACAAACAGCCCTTGTTTCATGAAACTCGAAACATGGATAGATGGCAATATGGACATTATGCACGTTATTTCATTTGTTCCTACGTCAAAAATTCTGGTTGCTATGGCAACAAATAGACTAGAAATACTGCTGAAAATGGTGGTTTTCTGGATCCTGCGATAACTTTATAATTTCTCAATATTTTTGCATGAAACTTGGAACAGGGATAGATGGCAATATGAAAATTATGCACATAATTTCATTTTCTTCCTATATCAAATATTCTGGTTGCTATGGCAACAAATAGACTAGAAATACTGCTGAAAATGGTGGTTTTCTGGATCCTGCGATAACTTTGAAAGTTCTTAATATTTTTTTATGAAACTTGGAACATGGATAGATGGCAATATGGACATTATGCACGTCATTTCATTTTGTTCCTACGTCAAGAATTGTGGTTGCTGTGGCAACAAATAAAAACAATATTCTGACAATGGTGGAATTTCTGACAATGCTGGAGCCGGTAGTGGACTTTTATTGCTTGGCAATAGTCTTGTTGTATCTAAATATTTAAACAAAAAATCATACTCTTTTGATTTAAAAAGAAATTTAGTGTGAATAAGAGGTAAAAGTGTCTTAAGGATAATAAAAGTATTCGGTAAAGAATTCACCACATTGTAACTTCTCTCCCTTTTGCAGTGTATAAGTGTGCTGTGAGTCCAACAGGTGACAAGATATTTGTCACCAACAATGAACATCACAAGGTCATCACCCTGGCCAGAGATGGTACAGTTCTCTGCACCTTCACAGACCCAGACCTACGGTGCCCGCATGGTATACATGTGACAGCTCAGGGACAGGTGCTGGTGTGTGGACTTGCATCCCAAACTGTCCTACAACTGAATGGTGAAGGCAGGAAGAAGCTGTCAGGTTTTGCTACAAAGAGGAATGGACTTAAAAGCCCAGTGTCTGTGTGCTACAACAGCAGCACAGCCTCAATCATTGTGGGACAAGGTGATGGTCGTAAAATCATGGTTTTAAAAGTAAAGTAATTTTGTTTCACAAGTTCAGTACAAACATTTTGGAACATGTACTTTCAACATGGATTCTTGACAACTCCATATTCAGTGTTTCGTTTCATCACACAACTCATTTGGATGATTTATTGTGTTGCTAAGTTATGTCAGACCATGAATATGTTTGAAAAAGTGCTTATGTAAAAAGATTCTTGGCAGCATGGATATTGCATAATTCTTGCTGGATGATTTATTGTGTTGCTACACAATTTAAAAACAGGGGTTCATATGCTGCATGGAATCAATTGTTTTTACTCTGATGATTATTTTTCATTTGAATTGTATATAATTAGTGTATTGTTGTTATCTTGCAATATGTCTTGAAAATGACTGACGTGTTCATACATGATTTACTTGTGACGATTTGTTATGATCAATAATATTTTTGTGTTATTAGTATGCAAATTAGTAAAAAAAAAATGCAGAGCAAAGTGTAGGAGAAAAGGTTTTTATATTTTCATTTTATTCTTTAATGGCCACTATGTGTTCTATTCTAAGAAATATTTAGTTAGTTTAGAGAAATGATTTTATTTTGCACATATTCCATTGTTATTGTTATGCCCCCGAAGGTGGGCATATAGTGATTGCACTGTCCGTCTGAAATTCCGTCACACTTTTCGTTAAGGTTTCGAAAAATGTGGAAAAACACTTTGCATTTAGGTTAAGAAAAATGTGGAAAAAGGGGGAATATGTCATCCTATGGTGACAGGTCTTGTTGGAATTTAGTTTTGTTGGTGACAATTATGCATGTATTTACTTATTTCAAACATGTTATTGCCCCATTCCTTTCACTAAAGTTTGCTGAATAAATTGACTCTTATAGTTCAAGTTCTCATTCACCTTGTTATTTGATAGGGATGGCATCAAATACCAAAATACGACATAACGTATTCAATTATATAAATGTTCATTCAATTGAAATATTCGAACATTCATGCTAATGTTTTCTTCTTGGTGCCTAGGAGTCTCTTTTTATGCCCCCCTTCAAATTGTTTTGCTGGCTTAAAGTCCGTCGGTCTGTCTGTCTGTAGACCAGTTTGTTTCCGATCAATATCTTGTGAACTGGTTGACTGGTTGGCTTGATACTTCACACGTGCATTGGCCTAGTACAGTAGATGACCCCTATTGAATTTGGGGTCACTAGGTCAAAGGTCGAGGTCATTTTCACAACAAGTGTGAAAATCGTTTCTGATAAATAACTCATCAACGAATACACCGATTGGCTTGAAACTTCACATGTGCATAGGCCTTAGACAGTGGATGTCCCCTATTGAATTTGGGGTCACTAGGTCAAAGGTCAAGGTCATTGTAACAATAAGTGTGAAAATCGTTTCCGATCAATAACTCGACAACAAATTCACCGATTGGCTTGATACTTCACATGTGCATTGGCCTTGGACAGTAGATGCCCTCTATTGAAATTGGAATTACTAGGTCAAGGTCACTGTCACAAAAAATGTGAAAATCGTTTCCGATCAATAACTCGTCATCCAATTGACCGATTGACTTGAAACTTCACATGTGCATTGACCTTGGACAGAAGATGACCCCAATTGAAATTGGGGTCACTAGGTCAAGGTCACTGTCACAATAAGTGTATAAATCAAGGCCCTGTTTGGGGGGCATATGTCTCCGACCTTGGAACTCTTGTTTTGTATTGTAGTACAAATTTCCACCAATGTCGTGATGCGTGTATGGATTTACAATTTGTGCTTTCTAATTATAAAAAAAACACTGACAGACTTGATTAAATTGCAGAAAATGTAAACAAGACAAACATTTTAATCAAGAAACACTGAGATAAACATAAATTCATTTATTACTTTAAGCAACATTTTTAAGTTATAACGTCTGAATGTGTGATCACACCTCTTTATATTTTTGGCTGGGCTATTTATATTCACAAGTATAAAATAGATAGTTTAAATTACCAATAAACTGACTAGGTTCACTACTGCCATATGTAATTGTGTATTACTGACGACTTACACTGAGCTGTTTGTTCATTATCCACATCAGGCATGTGACTTTGGACTGTATGGTTTATTGAAATCACTGTACTTTGTAGTACGGTATGTGATGAAACACTGTCTTTAAGTTTAGTAAAAATTACTTTTTACAAATGGATAATTACTGGGGTTTTAATAGTAATACTAATTTGTGAATATTGGAATGGCGTTTCAATTATTGGAATAGCAAATGTTCACTAAATGTTGATGATGCTTGGTCAGAATGTTTATTTTGACAATTTCTAGGCCAAGTCTGAATCTGGATTAAGTGTGTGAAAAACACTAGATCATCGTGTCAGAATGTGTTAGAAAAACATTGTGACCTCTCTAAAAGCCACATGTAGAATCTTGACAAAACTTGTTACGAATATTTATATTGACAAATTCTAGACCACATTCGATTCTTGGACAAGTGTGTCAAAAAACTAGGTTAACAGATTTAGTTGTAGAAGCACCTACCAATCAGCTGGAAAAAAAAAGTTGAGCAGTGTTCTGAGGAAAAAGTATAAAGTGTTTAACAGCTTGTTATGCAGTTAAATGTAATGACTGAGTGTATGTCATTTTTAGTTTGTTATTTGCTAGTTTTTGGTGCATGAGGAAGAGTGGTGCTCTTTATCCAATAAACCAACCACAGGTGAACTTTAACATGTTTTGGTCTTAGCATTCCAAATCACTAACTCTTAGGAGCCTACATGTGGTCTTAGCATTCCAAATCACTTACTCTTAGGAGCCTACATGTGGTCTTAGCATTCCAAATCACTAACTCTTAGTAGCCTACATGTGGTCTTAGCATTCCAAATCACTAACTCTTAGGAGCCTACATGTGGTCTTAGCATTCCAAATCACTCTTAGGAGCCTACATGTGGTCTTAGCATTCCAAATCACTCTTAGGAGCCTACATGTTGTATTTTTATTTGGCAACTTTCACACATTGAGATAGCAAGCTTGCATTGATAGATCAAGGTCACTGTTACTGCATTGATAGATCAAGGTCACTGTTACTGCATTGATAGATCAAGGTCACTGTTACTGCATTGATAGATCAAGGTCACTGTTACTGCATTGATAGATCAAGGTCACTGTTACTGCATTGATAGATCAAGGTCACTGTTACTGCATTGATAGATCAAGGTCACTGTTACTGCATTGATAGATCAAGGTCACTGTTACTGCATTGATAGATCAAGGTCACTGTTACTGCATTGATAGATCAAGGTCACTGTTACTGCATTGATAGATCAAGGTCACTGTTACTGCATTGATAGATCAAGGTCACTGTTACTGCATTGATAGATCAAGGTCACTGTTACTGCATTGATAGATCAAGGTCACTGTTACTGCATTGATAGATCAAGGTCACTGTTACTGCATTGATAGATCAAGGTCACTGTTACTGCATTGATAGATCAAGGTCACTGTTACTGCATTGATAGATCAAGGTCACTGTTACTGCATTGATAGATCAAGGTCACTGTTACAAGCTTACATTGATAGATCAAGGTCACTGTTACTCAAAAAAGAAACCATAACCCTCGAACCCTTGATGTAATGAATTGTGCTGCAATTGTATGTGTAGGTAGCTTACTTGTGGATCTAGCTTGGTGTTACAATAAAAACATGAATTGGGTTTTGTGTCATTGTCAGGTTTCTTTTTTGCATTGTATTGGGAATATGACATTTACCAGTGAAATTGGGAAGTACAGCATCTTTTGTTCATGCATTTGTTAAAGTAGTATTGTTTGATTAATAATACAGTTGTATAAAGTTATTGGGAAGGTGTTGGGGACTGTGTATACAGGTGTGATACACCAAACGTATATAAAATCTGTACATGCCAAGGAAGTTAATGTACCATTCAGCTTATATATATATATATTTATACAAACTCTGCTGTCATATTGTTTTTGTTTGTAATAATTCAACCAAGTGGTTTAAAAATAAAAGAGACTGCCCACTGATCATATTCTTTATCCTTTTAATTGTCCCAGTTGTCAAACAGCTTAGGCTGCATAAGATAGAAAACCACTGGAGGCATATGTTTATTGTATTAAAGAAGAAAGAAAGATTGAAAAAAGTCAGGACCGGAAAGTTTGAAATAGCAATTAATTTTTATTAAAGGTGTTCAACATAGCTCTTGACCCTTTATTTGATTACTACCGGTAGTCAATTTTTTAAGGGGGGGAAAAAGAAAACTTAAAAAAAAAAACGGAATAAATGTAAATACTATTAAAATGGGTTATTACAACTTTAAATGTCTTTATTCCTACTTTGAACATATATTTTCAAACATTTTTATGTCAAACCATCAATTGGGAATTAGCTGGCACTCTAATCTAAATCTTCTTGTCCACGGCTCTCTGCTGCAGAAGTACACGGTACCTGATGACTGGATGTACAAGGAGGCCCGGGCACTCTTCAAGAACCCAGAGGTGGCAGACCCAGACGCTCTGGAGGTGAGACTCTAGTGTTCACTTCTATTCGGATACATACAGGGCCCGTATTCACCAAACTATTCTTAGACTTAAGTCTAACAATAAAGAATATTCTTTTAATTGGGATATTGAAGAATTGGTTTAATTTTAAGTCAAACCTGGCATTAACAGCCTTTATGTATATCATTCTTCATGTAGAACATTAACAGCCTTTATGTATATCATTCTTTATGTAGAACATTAACAACCTTTATGTATATCATTCTTTATGTAGAACATTAACAACCTTTATGTATATCATTCTTTATGTAGAACATTAACAACCTTTATGTATATCATTCTTTATGTAGAACATTAACAACCTTTATGTATATCATTCTTTATGTAGAACATTAACAACCTTTATGTATATCATTCTTTATGTAGAACATTAACAACCTTTATGTATATCATTCTTTATGTAGAACATTAACAACCTTTATGTATATCATTCTTTATGTAGAACATTAACAACCTTTATGTATATCATTCTTTATGTAGAACATTAACAACCTTTATGTATATCATTCTTTATGTAGAACATTAACAACCTTTATGTATATCATTCTTTATGTAGAACATTAACAACCTTTATGTATATCATTCTTTATGTAGAACATTAACAACCTTTATGTATATCATTCTTTATGTAGAACATTAACAACCTTTATGTATATCATTCTTTATGTAGAACATTAACAACCTTTATGTATATCATTCTTTATGTAGAACATTAACAACCTTTATGTATATCATTCTTTATGTAGAACATTAACAACCTTTATGTATATCATTCTTTATGTAGAACATTAACAACCTTTATGTATATCATTCTTTATGTAGAACATTAACAACCTTTATGTATATCATTCTTTATGTAGAACATTAACAACCTTTATGTATATCATTCTTTATGTAGAACATTAACAACCTTTATGTATATCATTCTTTATGTAGAACATTAACAACCTTTATGTATATCATTCTTTATGTAGAACATTAACAACCTTTATGTATATCATTCTTTATGTAGAACATTAACAACCTTTATGTATATCATTCTTTATGTAGAACATTAACAACCTTTATGTATATCATTCTTTATGTAGAACATTAACAACCTTTATGTATATCATTCTTTATGTAGAACATTAACAACCTTTATGTATATCATTCTTTATGTAGAACATTAACAACCTTTATGTATATCATTCTTTATGTAGAACATTAACAACCTTTATGTATATCATTCTTTATGTAGAACATTAACAACCTTTATGTATATCATTCTTTATGTAGAACATTAACAACCTTTATGTATATCATTCTTTATGTAGAACATTAACAACCTTTATGTATATCATTCTTTATGTAGAACATTAACAACCTTTATGTATATCATTCTTTATGTAGAACATTAACAACCTTTATGTATATCATTCTTTATGTAGAACATTAACAACCTTTATGTATATCATTCTTTATGTAGAACATTAACAACCTTTATGTATATCATTCTTTATGTAGAACATTAACAACCTTTATGTATATCATTCTTTATGTAGAACATTAACAGCCTTTATGTATATCATTCTTTATGTAGAACATTAACAGCCTTTATGTATATCATTCTTTATGTAGAACATTAACAGCCTTTATGTATATCATTCTTCATGTAGAACATTAACAGCCTTTATGTATATCATTCTTCATGTAGAACATTAACAGCCTTTATGTATATCATTCTTCATGTAGAACATTAACAGCCTTTATGTATATCATTCTTCATGTAGAACATTAACAGCCTTTATGTATATCATTCTTCATGTAGAACATTCTGTTAATTAAGGACATTATCAACAGTGGTAGTCTGTATATATTCAAAGGCTGCACGTATTTTTCTTGTTTGTTAGTCTATTCTTTATACAGGCCAATGTGTGCAACTATGAAAACAAACCTGTTGGGTATCCAGTTATTGCAATTGTATTATTGTCAGGCTGGCTAGCCCTGCTTAAGCGTGCAGTGTGTTTTTTAATGCATTTTTAAAAGAAATTCAGCCCCATTCCTGTGCCAAAAAAGTTTATGTTTTTCTCTTATAACAACTTTAATTTCAACAAAAAAGAGACCAAATTACAACGAAATAAGTTAGAGGCATTTTATTGTAAATTATCAAGCCAAGTTTGAGCATAATCTAATAAAAAAAAATGCTGAGTATTCGATTTAACAAGAAGAAATAAAACATGTAATAATGCTGAATCTAAAAACATAAGTCCCCTTTCGACATTAAATTAAAAAAAATCCCCCAAAGTTGGAAAAACTAGACTTGGGCTTGACTACAAATTGAAGGATTGATGGTTAGATTCCTTGTCCGGGCACATAACATCTGTAGAGATTGGTCATGATATGATTTCTATGGCTGTTTGCCTCTGATTCAAGTCAATTTTCAGCATAATTATCTGCCCTAAGTATACATAGGAAAAGTATGATAAGCTTAACTGGCCTCCATGATTTGACTGAAATACTGTTGGATAAAGTTAAAATATAAATAATTATTAATTTAAACAAACTCATATGCTATTATAAACCCATGATGTCAATGCAATAACTACTAAATTTAATATGTAATGTGTGTTCACAGTTGAAATGGAGTGAGCCAAATGAGGAAGACCTGATTGAATATATGGTCACACAGAAGGGTTTCAAGTAAGTACTATTTAACACGAGATGAGTATCTTCCAATAACAAGGATTTATTGTTCTTGAAATTTTGTCTGGTAAGCATTTTTTTTTTAAATATATACACATGTATGATAATTGATGACCACTCATTTAAAGGTCATCTTTTGTTTCAATCCTTTAACAATTTAAGATAACTTAGATTAATATAATCCTTACATTTCTGCTTCGAAATCAAGTAGAATGTCAGTTAACATCATCTTGTGACTCGTAACGTTTTTAGATTGCTGTACATAGCACACAGTATCGTCTCTGAATCAGCCTGTGCAATCCATACAGGCCAAATAAGGACGCCACTTTGAACATACAGTTGATAAATGGCAAAAAAAAGTGAATAAAAAATACAATTTTCACTTTTTACTCCATTCTCGCAGTGAGGACCGCATCCGTAACGGCATCAAGAAGTTGACAAAGGCGCGGTCAGGCAGCACCCAGGGTCGGCTTGACGGCTTCTTTACAGTCCTCTCCACGTCCTCAACCACGCCAAAGAGAAAGGTAACAAGGGGCTTGTTTACAGTCCTCTCCACGTCCTCAACTATGCCAAAGAGAAAGGTAACAAGGGGCTTCTTTACAGTCCTCTCCACGTCTTAAACTACGCCAAAGAGAAAGGTAACAAGGGGCTTCTTTACAGTCCTCTCCTAGTCCTCAACTATGCCAAAGAGAAAGGACACTCAACTCTACCAAAGAGAAAGGTAACAAGGAGCTTCTTTACAGTCCTCTCCACGTCCTCAACTAAGCCAAAGAGAAAGTTAACAAGGGGCTTCTTTACAGTCCTCTCCTAGTCCTCAACTATGCCAAAGAGAAAGGACACTCAACTCCACCAAAGAGAAAGGTAACAAGGAGCTTCTTTACAGTCCTCTCCACGTCCTCAACTAAGCCGAAGAGAAAGGTAACAAGGGGCTTCTTTACAGTCCTCTACACGTCCTCAACTACCCAATAAGGAAAGATAACAAGGGGCTTCTTTACAGTCCTCTCAACGTCCTCAACTAAGCCGAAGAGAAAGGTAACAATGGGCTTCTTTACAGTCCTCTCCACGTCCTCAACTAAGCCAAAGATAAAAGGTAACAAGGGGCTTCTTTACAGTCCTCTCCACGGCCTCAATTACGCCAAAGAGAAAGGTTACAATGGGATAGTTTACCAGCCAGTAAATTTGTTGAGATGATTGTTATGGGAGAATTTTGACTGCGACCATTTTTGGCCCTTTGTCTTTTTTTCCCCTGTATAGTATATATAGTTCATTTGTCTGTGTCCCAACATGCATCGTGAGGGCATCAGGGTCTTTTAAACATTACTAGTTTATGGTAGAAAAACACACTGATTGCTATACTCCACAGAAATGTGCCAGATATGCCTTTAACTTGGCCTTTAATATATGAACTTTTTTTAGATAAGCTGCACATATAGGGTGTACACATATTTCCTTATAAGTTTGTCATTTTATTTACATTACAGGCAGAGGACACTAAAGGTTCTGCCAAGAAGAAAGCCAAGGCAGGATTTAAGAAACCGAAATGATGATTTGAACATAATCAGTATATGTGTCATATTTCTCGGCTTAAGTTTATTTTGGATGAATCTTAAAAAAACCGAACAAAAAGGTTTTTATGTTTGCCAGAACAAACTTTAGAGATGAAAATACATAAAAAGTTTCCAATGTTGAAAATCTTATTTTGGATGTTTAAAATAAGACGAACGTTTCTTTGTGTATAACATGTTGTAATCATATTATGCTCTCAAATAAACAGGACTGTTGACGTTTTTGTTCTTGAATAATGCATTTTTAGTGCAGTATATTTAGGACCTTAACATGGACCACCTTGATACATGCAGTATTTGTTGTAATTATTAATTATGCCCCCATTCGAAGAAGAGGGGGTATATTGTTTTGCACATGTCGGTCCCTCCACCACATGGTTTCCGGATGATTACTCAAGAACGCTTAGGCCTGGGATCATGAAACTTCATACGGTCATTGGTCATGACTGGCAGATGACCCCAATTGATTTTCAGGTCACTGGGTCAAAGGTCAAGGTCACAGTGACCTGAAGCAGTAAAATGGTTTCCGGATGATAACTCAAGAATGCTTAGGCCTGGGATCACGAAACTTCATAGGGACATTGGTCATGACCGGCAGATGACCCCTATTGATTTTCAGGTCACTAGGTCAAAGGTCGAGGTCACAGTGACCTTTAGCAGTAAAATGGTTTCCAGATGATTATTCAAGAATGCTTAGGCCTGGGATCACGAAACTTCATAGGGACATTGGTCATGACCGGCAGAAAACCCCTATTGATTTTCAGGTCACTAGGTCAAGGTCACAGTGACCTGGAGCAGTTAAATGGTTTCCGGATGATAACTCAAGAAGTTGAACGCTAAGGCCTGGGATCACAAAACTTTATAGGGACATTGCAGGGGCAGATCCAGGATTTCTGGTTAGGGGGTTGGGGGCGGGATATTGAAAGATTTGCTGGGAGTCCAGGGGGTCCAGGGGGCGAAGCACCCCAGTAAGCTCCACGAATTTTGTGCTTTTGAAGGCTTTGACAACCCCTTGCGAGCATGTCACGCCTTATGTACTTTCATCAAAGTACCATCTTATAATGCCAAAAAAGTGCATAGCTTATACGGATGGATTTAGCCGGCAGAAATGCTATACAGAATAATTTTGCGATTGTCTGTGATTAGTGGAAAATGTTGAGTACGAAAAAGAAGGAAAATGAGTTTAAATAGGTGATTTAGATCTAGTTAAGTGTGAAACATCAAATGAATTGACTTTACTTTGGCGATTNTGACTAGTTTTCTAAACAAAAAGCTTGAATATCTTTTTAAATGGTGGTTGTAATTTAGTCTTGCGCACAAACTGTAATGTTAATTTCAATAGTACAAAATTGAAGCATTGAAATTAAACCATTTAGTTGTCAGTTTTATCAAAATGAACTGATTACTGAGGAATGAACTATTTGTGTAATTTTGCCCAGACTCGTTACTCGTTTTAGAGTTGTTTATCGGGTATACAGGGAGAGTTGTTCTTTATTATGTTCAGGGATTTCATCTTTTGAAAACTAGATGCTTGAAATTCCTTTCCTCTGATAATGATTTGGTTGCTTATCGCAGAATACACGTTTTGAAGTAGCATTTATGAAATAAAATAAAGTTTGCAAGTCATAGTTTGCTCTGTCTTAAAACTACCGCCCCCTTCCCTCCCTAAAAATCCCGTGTCTTACATATATGGCCTACATAACGCAAATAATACATTGGACATCGCCCTTGTCCGTTCAACGTGTGTTTCCAACTCTTCAACTAATGGATGGATCTCGCTTACACGTTCACAATTGAATAAACTTAATGTGGAGAGAAAGGAATTAATGCTACAACGATTTTTTTGCATAAATATGTCCAGGGCCGCGCCAGAGTATTTGGCACCCTAGGCGAACCTGTCGCGCGCACACACACACACACACTGCAACTCGTTATTTTATTAACCTGAACAAATGAATGCTGTACTGCAGTTTGTAACAATTCCTTTTTTCATTCAATATAAACTATATAGAGAATAATAGGTTAGTGTTGCTTATAGATCAGGTTTATCATGCGAGGCTTAGAAAACAAAAAGCACGAGCCTTGGCGAGTGCTTTTTCGTTTTCGTGCCGAGCATGATAAACCTGATCTATAAGCAACACTAACCTATTATTCTATTTATCCCACTTTTTATTCAGTAAACCTTTTTATTTAAACAAAATTAGTTTAACTGGATAATTTCGCTGGATTTATGACGTCATTTTGTCGAAAAAAATAACGTCATTTCGTTCCGTTTATTGTAGCAGAAATTTAATCAACGGGGCTTTAATCAACCGAATTCGCTGTAAAAGTGGGATAAACATGTATAACGGTATATTATGTAATTTCTAAATGTGTTTTTCGCGCTTTTGCTTTAGCAAATGTAGAAACGAGTTCCATCAGGTCAATGTCTCTAGCAATTTATTGTTCAATTGACAGAGTAGCTAGTTCAACAAGTCTTTCTTGTAGCATGGATGTTCACAGATGTGTTTGTTATGAGTTCGAGCTTCGATAAGCTTCGCTCACCGCTAGCAACAGAAACTGAAAGTGTCATTAGGATTCGCACAGCTTTATCAGTGTTGGGGACACTATATGTTAATTTATTTTTCGATATAAAGTTAAGCACATCCTGTGGCGATGTACACATTGCAACTCGTCTTGAAATGGCTTTCAGTTCACTGCTTAAATCAACTGCATCAATATCTTTCGAGTGGATGTGTTGCAAAGCTTTCTCAAGATTAAAGCAATGTTCCATAAATGCATTACTAGCTTTACTGTGCAAACTGTGAACATGATATAGGGAACCAAACACCGAAATAATTTGTTGCATCAGAGAGAATCTTTCTTGAACCGATTGTATTGCCGTGTCAAGAACAGCGAAGTATAAGTCTACTTTGAAATTGTATTTTGGATCCTGAATAGCGGTAGGTTCGTTGTCATCTCCTTCGTGTGCAAAGTGTTTCTTCTGATACGGGTTTGTTTACGGGAAAAGTGCTGGTATCTCTAAATTGAGTCCAAATTCAGCTGCACTTCCCAGTGTTTTTCAAACTCCGTGTCATTTCTGCGGTTTACGGAGAAACATCGTTGTTTCATCCAGATTGATGGCGCCATTGATATCTAATTCTTTTTCCTGAAATTGTTTACTAGTCATATTGATCTCAAACAACACGTCATACCACACAACCAGATAAACGACACACTTAAATTAGAAATGGCTTTTTGCAATACCCCTTGCATCTGTTCCTGATGTATTACCAGATGCTCTTGTTAAATTTGTGTCATCCGCAATCTGTGCTAGAGCATCGTAAATATCCCTAAACTGATAACGAAGAGGTTTCAACGAATGAATTCGACTTTCCTATTTTGTTTCACTCAGTTGTTTAACAGTTATGTTAGACTCATATCGATTTAAAACTTCTCCTTTAGTGATATTAAAATGGATTGAATGATTTGTTTAGTGGAGTGACGCTGTTTTAACATTTGGGTTACATTATACTTAAAGTAACCACGGAGGGTCCAGAGGGATACACAGGGATAAAGTATAATGTATTCTAGTTTGAAAACAGCGTCACTCCACTAAAAATTATTCCATCCATTTACTAAAGGGCGGCGATTTTGTTATATTTATATTTTTACGTAGCTCAAAGTGCCACACTGTCGCCCCATTAATATACAGCCCTAGGCGGCCGCCTAGTTCGCCTAGTGGTAAAACCTGGCCTGCCCTGGGGTCAAAATTGCAAACGCCCCATGGGTCACGACCCCTTTTAAACAAATAATATAAAAAGACGTTACATTTGGCATATTATATCGTATTGTGCAAATTTACCATGTTTGTAAAATCATGCCCCTATGGTTCAATTTGTCCCCTGGAGCTATCTTGTTTCACTAATAGAGCTATCTTGTTTCACTAATATAAATTACGTCAATACAATTCATGCGTGAAAATTATCAAAATTGTCACCATGAACTAGACGAGATAATAAATGTAAATTTAAGGATGCATAATTTTACTACACGTACATCGCGAAAATATATGACAATATAAAGTAACACTTTACTTGCAGATTTCAAAATCTTTCTTCCAAAAAAATCTATAGGCCGGGGTAACTCTCCCTTGAGTCGTTTTCGCTCTTGAGTCGGACATTTTATCTCTGTATTTTGTAAAGACGTGTTGAGTTTGACATGATTTGAGACTTTGTAATACACACTCTACCACTGGTTCTCAAAATTAATAAAATTTCTCAATAAAATGTTATCAAATATTTTCTCACGATGACATTGGATATGTAGTAGTATTAATATGTTCTGGTGACGATAAATTCTGAATTTTCAATTATCGATCAGCTTTAAACCATCGGCAATTTGACCGGATGAATTTTACAGCATTATTCACCAATGACTGGATATTGAAACCATTACCTTATTCTGTAATAAGTGAGGGCTTTCTTGTATGGTTTGTTCTATTTTATAGATTTTATAGTTAAATATGTGCTACAACTCAATTAGCCCTTGAGACGAACGCTATTCGCCCTTATGGCGGACATGAGTTTACCTACAGGTACAAGCATACGGATGAGAATTAACCACGTATTCATTCGAATAAATATGACTCAATCTATAAAGAATCACTAAGCTCACAAACAATGAGAATCAAGTTGTGTTTTATCTTTGTGTTTACGTACTTTTCTGTGTCACCCCCAGTGCTACAAATGTTCCGTTGTTATAAACTTCGAATAGACACTAGAAGTGATCATGTCATTTGTCCTCTTAAAAAAAAACTTATTTTCATCAACATGTTGACACTTTAAAACACTTAAATATTATTTACATGATTGTAACCGTGAAAATTTGAATTGTTGTAAATGAAGGGGGTTGATAACCTTATCAGTGCTTAAGCAAATATGTGTCCGTGTTAAGGGCGAATATGTTCGACTCATTGGCGAAATCAGTTGGTATTGATAATCAACTATTTTTCAATGACAATAAGCTGGGAACCAAATAGTTATTTTAAAAATAGATACAAAAGCTATAATACTAAAAGCGTGCACCAGCTGAGCTCCGGCTTTGACCGAATATCTTTTTATTATAGACTTGTACCGTTGACCCGTACGACTCAAAGGCGAAATAGGCCCCCTATCTGTCTAAATAACAACTGTCTATTCATATTTATTTTCAAATTCATCATGATGGAGGACCGACTGTGTGTTAATGTTCAGAAATCGCATCCAGATACAGATACTGTGTTTTTTCATTCTGCAGTTCAGCCTCGACTTGGAATAAAAGGAAACCACTTTCTTTCAAAGTTATTCCAATCGTCCTAGTCTGTCGCATATTTCAATTCCCGGAGCTAAACATGTATGTTGAAGATGAAAACTTAAAACATCTTCTTCTCCAAAAGGGTCCTCTACCAAGTTTGTTCAAATAATGCCCCTAATGTCAACATTGGAGCTGGTGGTAAAGTGGTTAATAAAGACTTACGTAAATCAAAAACTTTTTTTTTCTGAAACCGCAAGGCCGAGAGGTTTTGTATTTGGGATGTTACATTGCATGGTGGTCCTCTGCCATTTTGTTTTGAAATCATGCCCTCAAGGGTCAAAACTGGTCACGCCCTGGGGTCACACGATCTATATATACATATTTAGTAAATAACTGTTCAAATCTTCTCTGAAACCACAAGGGTCGGGGGTTGAATATATAGTGTGTAACAACGTATGGTCATTTAACAAGTTTGTTCAAATAATTGCCCCTGTGTTAAAGCCCAAACCCCACCCCCAGCCCAGGGGTTACTTATTTTCATTATATGAAAGTTTTCATCTTTGACCTCGCAAGGCCCAGATATTTGCTGTGTAACGTTGTATAGTTTCCCCCTCTCGGTAAGCAGCTGGAGCGTGCTCGTCGCGACCGAGGCGAGAGTCGCCCGCAGAAGATCTTCTCACCTGTACATATTTCCTTTTAGAGGGGAACTTCTGCGGGTGGCTCTGCTAATCCAGCTGAGTCCGTCACCCTCGAGCCGGACGTCTTCTCTACTCTGCTAAACTTCGCTGTTTCCCTGAACATTATGACGGTTGTCCCCAAGCGGATTTTTTGTCCGTTGGGGATCATTAACCTGGTCTAGGAGTTTGTCCAGGGTCGAGTTCAGGAGTGGAACGGGGTTCGCTGTCTGTTTGAACGTAAGGATCGGGAGTTTACCAAACCTAGTAGTGTTTACGAAGATGTATGGAAGAGCTGGTCACCACCATACTCGCCTGTAGCGGGAAGGGGACGGGGCGGAACTGGAAAAATCCAGGACATCGAGGGGTTGGCTTTAAAGAGGGGACCCGGGGCGGCGGTACCCAGTGCGCTCAACGCTCTGGGGAAACGGTCTCGGGGATGAAGACGACGGCCGGTGACGACGAAAGGGGGCCATAAAGGCGGAGCTGTGTGCTACATTCCCTTGGCGGAGGCGTTCAGACATGAATTTGTCTTGAAAATGTCATTTTTTTTTAATTTTTTACCAGTGCACATTAAGGTCTCATTGGCCACCGTGCACTGGTCTATTTGGATCTAAATTATATCTTTGGCGAATACCCGGGAAAGCCGGGGTAAATTTGACCTACTTTGGCTCAAAATTAATCTTTTTCCCCTGAATGGTCACAGGGGCAGGTCTATACATGTAGTAGTCGTGAAGACGCTGGAGGACCTGTAAATAAATCTCATATTAAAAAAAATAGTTTCCCCCTTCTAAGTTTGTTCAATTCATGCCCCTGGGGTCAGAACTAACCACGCTTCAGCAGTCACATGGTTTATAAGACTAAATAACTTAAAAAATCTTATTTTCGGCAACTGCGAGGGCGAGGTATTTAAAATTGGTGTTCGCCATTGTTTGGTGGTCTTCTACTAAGTTTGATAAAATCATGTCCCTGAGGTCAAAATTGTCTCAACCCTAGGGGTTACTTTTAATGTGTAGTAAAAACTTTAATTTGTTCTAATAATGTCTGAGACCATATCAAATATGTGTGTACGAAGTAAATAACCTTGATAAAAACCACCGTTATAACACAAACATAAACAATCTGCCCATAACAGTTTAGTGTCTACATAACAATCTGCCCATAACAGTTTAGTGTCTACATAAACAATCTGCACATAACAGTTTAGTGTCTACATAAACAATCTGCACATAACAGTTTAGTGTCTACATGCCTCTGGTGAGCGACCCTCTTGTGATTTAATTTGACCTTCTGACCTAGTTGTTTACACCATGTGACCCAGGTGAGCGACCCTCTTGTGATTTAATGTGACCTTCTGATCTAGTTGTTTACACCATGTGACCCAGGTGAGCGACCCTCTTGTGATTTAATTTGACCTTCTGACCTAGTTGTTTACACCATGTGACCCAGTGTCAAAGTCGACTGGAATACCGTTGGGACAAATATTCCGACCAAGTTTTATGAAGAAGGGCAACATATATAAGAGACGCAGAGAGTTAACAAGGCAAATTTCGACGACGAACGACGGACAAAAAAGCGATCACTAAAACTCAACATAAGTACTTGGTTCTAAAAACTGACAGGAAGCTATTTGAGCAGATCTACATGCAAGCCCTAATGACCCAGACTGCCACCGTTTGAATAGCAGATTACAGTACATCCCGCTTGAAAGAACGGGACCTGTTTAGTGAAGTAAATCCGCAGTGAAATTGGAATGGGGATACAGTCATTCCGATGATAATGAAATGTTTGACCTGATTAACGTGTTATGTGACTTGTGATAATGACTGGTCATATTTCTATTCATTTTCTGTGATTAAAACAAACTGTTTGTCTTCATCCGGTTGTGACCGGTTTCGGACAATCTTAATTTATAAAATTAAAAAAATAGTACAGGTCAGAGTATGGCAAAAAAAATAATTAACAAATACAATATTTATTTTATTTGTTTATATTTTATTTATTATAATTTATTTATTTTTGGATGGGGGGGGTTAAACGTGTGAAAATAATAAATATTTTGTTATAATACCAAAGATTACAATATATTATAGCTAATATTTCATCTACATACAGTATTGCGTAGAAATTAAATTGGCACGTTAGCAAAATGTAGGAGTTTTGTTCAGCGTGATAAATATAGCATTTAAATGACATAACATGTAGATATAGCTGCAAAAAATGTACATGTATATACCAGATGAATTTCGCAACAGTCAGTTGTGCATACAACCAGTTTCAGTAATAGCTTTATTTTGTCTTAAAAAAGATGCAATCGTGTCAGATGTTTTGAAAATAATAGAAGTAATTTAAAATGATTTTCGTTTTTGAGTTGTCGGTTTAAAATATAGATACAGCAGGAATTCTTCTACAATCATTTGCTTATACAAATAGCTATTGTCTTTAATATAATTGCACAAACAATATAAGTAATCTAGCTCGAAGAATAACCATGGCTAAATACTTGTAGTAATTAGGAATCGATTTTCGTTCCGCAAAGGAAAGAAGTTGTGAGATGTAATGCACAGGAATTCAACCGCGATGGCGCTTAACTGTTGTTTCGTATTCGTGCATCTGTACGAAGTATAATTGTTTATTGACACATAGACAATTGTAAGTGGACATTATTTTGGAAATAACATACCCTGGCATAATGTTTTTGCAATAACTATGTACAAACTATGTTTTCAAAACTATTTTTGAGCTTCTTTTAATTTGGGACAAGTTGTTCTTTGTCTAAATAATATTGTAAGTATAAAGTATTTGACTAAAACTCAATACTTTTTGACACAATTCATAAAAAAACGAACTCTTACGATGTACTGGCTAGTGAAACAATTGTAAACTGTCTCTGTTTCACTAACGACCTACACAAATCAAGACATTCATTTGTCATTAAATAATATGATGTGAATATATGACACATTCTGTATTATTATCAGTTCTAAAACCGAACCTTGACCTACAATGGAGCTATTGAACCGCGGTCGTTGAACTCGCCAATAGGTATGTATTCCACGTCAGTGAGGTCAAAAGCCTTCGGACCAACGAACTGGAGGGCTTTGTCACTGGACATCATCGGATTTACCCTGAACCCGACGACGGCGACGCGCATTCCGAATCCGACTTCTTCTGTCGGTATGGGCTGCGCCGTTTCGGCGTCCAGTAGCGCTATCAGATCCGGTACGGAGGCTAGGACGTGCCTCTGACTATTAAGGATCTCGCGAACAACCAGGAACTCATTTTTAAACTCTACCGTAATTCTCCTTCCGGTATCGACGTCCAAACCGTCGATGTCTATCTTGCCAATGTTGAAGCCGCCCGTCGTCTCCCGCAACACGTCTGTGACCTTACCGTATATCAGGTTACGACCGGCTTCAGCTTCTATCAACGCCACAACAGGATCGCCGTCCGAGACCCGCGCGCGGAGGATCGTATCGCCCATGCGCCACGCTTGACTGAGACTGTGGCGCACTGTGTACTTCGTTACATCCTGCACGCGCATCGCGGCAATACAGACACCACTGCTACACCCCATGCTGATGGTGACGTCACGGAAGTGTTTCTCCAAACGATTAGGCGAGTCGACTTTTAGCACAACCGCTCGCCGACCTTTATCGTCCGCCATGGTCGCTGGGTAAGGTTTGAACCCGTATATGAACGGCGCAAACATCTGCAGTTCCGGAAAGGCGCGACCCATGCCGTCGCAGTCGAGCACCGGAACTCCTAACTCGGCGGCGACTCTTAGCGGCTCCATGCAGTTTAGCCCCCCAACCTCGCAACTCATAACCGCGGCAAGACGTGACCGACCGACTCTTGTCTTAGGCGGGTAGTTATCAATGTATACGACTCCATCGCCTACCTTGACGTCGGCGCCGTTTGTAACCTGAAGATCGCCATCTTCGTCATAAAACTGACCGTTTTCGTACAGATCTTGCATACACTGAAGCGCCCCCACTAGTTCATTTCCGGCCATGAGTTTTTCGTGCGCTATTAGAGGCGCCCCCATGGCTGCTACCACAGCGACCATGTCGTCTGCATGTACCGCCGAGCGCAGAAAGCATTCTGGAGTGACAACTCTGATGGTGTTCCCGCTCTCGAGAACTGAAGTTTCACAAGAAAGTTAAATGGTGAGCTGTACAATTGTTGAGGTGTTAAATAATTTGTCGGTTGGCATGAATCTTTCGCTAGTTGAAGTTAAAAAGCATAATTTGTTATAAAGATGGTCATAGCAAGCGCATGGCTCTACTGGACCAAATTTTATCCTCTCGCTAGTAGAATTTGTTTGCATCAGATTGAACTGTTACAAAAATCTAATCAAAAGTTACACGCGTATAGTCGCGTTTAATTGAAGCCTACTTTTCAGCGCGAATTATTTAAACATGTTGATATGCGCGCAATGTGTTCGCCCAAATAAAAATTATTTCCATCAAGCTTCAACCCAACATATTTTCGGATCTAAACTCGTGTGAATGATTTCATTTCGATCGAGAAATCAGTCACGAAACAAAAGGCATGTTTTTTTCCTACAGTTTTTATTTCCGATGATTCATTTGGTAATGTATGCTCTTTATATTCCATCAAACGGAACGAACAACTTAAAATATATTCATATGAAACCTCACCAGATCTTTAAATACCCGATATTTTTGCTAACAAAACTAAATAATTGTTTGAAACGTGGTTACAAAATAAAAATGTTCTTTAATGACCAGTAAATCGATGAAAGGACGCCATTTTTATCTATTTTTTCCAAAACTGGATAAAAATCGCTACTCGGAGCGACTTTCTTCGATGTAAACAAACGCGTCACACCATGCAAAACATACTTGAGGGAATTTAATTTTAATTCGGTGCGTGGTCATCACAGAAAATGCGCATATTTTCCGCTTCATGGAAACCCGGCTTTACTTACAATTTAACTATGTAACGTCCTTTTTACTATACTTGCCTTTTCTTGCGAGCAGCAGACCCAGACGGGGGTTTCCCCCTCCCCCGCACCCCATGACCCCGGCTCCGATACTGAGGCACTCAAGGTCATATGTCGACAGCAGCCACTCCCCTGTCTCGGTATTGATTACCGGTTCTTGAATCCGAATGTCTTCATCGTCATTGGAAAGTATGGTTCCCGTCGTGCTGACCGTTGTGTTTGATGTTTGGGTACCAGGAGCTGCCTCCTCAACGGTATGATGGATGACGACGGGAATCTGACAATCTTCAAAACTTTCCTCGAGTTTCATGTCTCCCACAACCTTAACTGGGAATAAATATAACTATACTTTGTGAAATATCATATAGTAAAACACTGTTTATAATGATGTTGATGATTGAAAGAAGTGGTCATAATAAAAAAGCTTTTAATTGTCATGGGCTCTCATGGAATATAATACATTTTATAAAATATGCAATCATTTTACTTTAGCACAAAGA
Source organism: Dreissena rostriformis (assembly GCA_007657795.1). NCBI lineage: Eukaryota > Metazoa > Mollusca > Bivalvia > Myida > Dreissenidae > Dreissena > Dreissena rostriformis. The sequence continues at coordinate 17,677 of VMBQ01006373.1, read as the reverse complement.
CTGTGGTCACTGTGAAGAAAACAGTAGGCATATGTCGTTCTGCAATTTGAAGTGAAATATTGATACATAGATGCACAACTACTATGATTACTTATTGCACAGGTAGAAAAGGGACTTCGTCATATACCAAAAATGTACCTGTTGGTTATGCTCTTAGCCTCCTTTTTTGGCGGGAAAATACCGTTATTTATTGTATTTGGGGAAAAAACTGTAGAGGACTGAAAATGATGGCTTATAATAAGTTTTAGTGGAAACAATATGAAATGATTATTTTGAAGGGATGTTGGCCTATAAAGTTTAAAGCTATAGAAGAAATTTATATGAAGTACGAGTGTAGAACAAAAATAAAACAAGGATTGAGCGTACGTTTACCTTTTATGCGCGTTGCGCTCCCAGGAATATAGGTCAAGGCGATGTCCTCTTTCTCGACAACACTAAGCGACTCTACCGTGGCCCCTTCTCGAATGGCCTCCGCTTTCACCGTTTCAATAATCTCGCGGATAGCGTCATCGCGGGCTCGCTGATAGAACTCCGTTTTTACTCGTTCTTTAATGTTCTTCTGCTGTTCTACAGAGACATCCGGAACTGCGTTCAGCGCCGACGACACTTTTGCGTCCATTTCCTGTTGGTTGATATACTGCTCAAGGTCGACGACTCGATCAACCGTTGCGGAAATCTGACTCAGCGCCGCTCCAACGGCATTGGCGACGTCGTAATGATCGGGGACGATGACGTCAGAGACGCCGTTGAACTTCGCGTTTTTGTCAACAATAATGCTGCCTCCGCCGACAAGAATCAGGGGCAGCTTCCTGTTATTTAAACGCATCTTTTCCACGCAAACAGTCAACATGGTTAGGATTGTCTGCACGGCCTCGTCGACGAAAGCTCGATCGAGGTGGGAGACATTTTCTTTCCGACCTATGTCGGCCATGCCTGCCGCAACAGCGATCTCTGTTGCGGTCACGATGCGTCCTTTCACGTTCGACGAGTCTTCGAAAACGAGAGCTTCGGAAACAAGACGGCAACCAGCACTTTGCGGTCCAACCGTCATGTGCGATTTTCCTTTTTTGGTTACCCAACTGACGTGCGAACCGCCACCGAGGCCGATGCTCATGACGTCAGGCATCCGAAAGTTGGTTCTAATCCCGCCNAAATTACAGCATCCCACATGAACACACAACATTTTATTCGCGCGGAGATTTGAATGGAACCAGCATAGCTGCATATATATATATAATATAACCATTACCACACCGTTCAATCGACTAACGCAACGTCTGTGGTTCATCCATCGGCTGAGCTACTAGATATATGTCGGTTAAAAGCGGAGTGTAAGTATTTCCATATTCTTTATATTTTACGTATTGAATTGAGCAGGTTTGAGTGTGTTCTTTGAGAGCCTAAGTAAGAAGGATTTGGTGAACGTAATCCCTACCTTCCTAGCTGCTAACTTTTAAAGAAATCTGTTAGAATGTGGTCAAAAATCAAACAAAATTCACCACTCTCTAAGTCAAACTCTTATTACACATGATTTAGACCAAAGATAAATATGAACAACATTTTATTGAAATCTTTAATAATTTGTCTTCGGTTATTCCAAATTACAGCATCCCACATGAACACACAACATTTTTATCAACGATTAAATTCGAGTGGGGTTTGAAAAATGGCTCAAGACAACGGCCGTGGCTAATTATTAGAGATGGTCATGCCAAGGGCTACGAAAATAAAATTATGCTCATGTCATCGGCTGAGGCAATGGAAAATGGCATGATGAGATGTGGACGTTTCTCCTTGACCATATTCGATAGAACTAGCAGATATTTTTATCATTGAAATAGTACGATAGTATGATAGTACCGCGACAAATCACTTATTCATTATCAATGGTCCTTAAATTCCTAATAGAACTATCTTGAAAGAAAGCCGCAACAGATATAGATCGAACGTTAGCTCGTTATAAGAGTTTTGCCATAATTATCGCTATTTTAAGAAAAGGAAAGACGGAAATTATATAGTACAGCGCATGCCACGCACATTTGACAATCTCCTTCGAAGTACAGNTTCTTCTTTCTTAATGAAGAGTATTCAAGAGTTATGTAACATGAAATTAACAACCAGTTTCACCGGAGGGGACTTATGGTTTGCGCTCCGTCCGTCCGTCCGTCAGTCCGTCCGTCAGTCTGTCTGTCTGTCACACTTTTCGGGATCCTGCGATAACTTTAAAACTTCTTCATATTTTTTCATGAAACTTGGAACATGGACAGATGGCAATATGGGGATTGTGCACATCATTTCATTTTGTTCCTACGTCAAAAATTCTGGTTGCTATGGCAACACATATATATAAAAAAAAAATCTGACAATGGTGGAGCCGGTAGGGGACATCATTGCTTGGCAATAGTCTTGATTATGACAAAATCATAATGAAACTTGGTCATACAGTTTACCCTAATAATATCTACAGCGAGTTGTAATCTGGGACATGTGTATCAAAACACAAGGTAACCAGCTCAAATTATAAAAATAGAATTGTAAGTTCTTTAGAGGCAACATCTATGAATCAATCTCGATGAAACTTTGTATGAATGTTGACAATATCTAGGCCCAGTCACCTGCTTCCTCCTTAAACTAGGTAACCTGATCCAATTTTGGAAAAACCTTTTTACTACCAAGAAGACCACATTTATGACTCAGTATTGATGAAACTTGTGATATATAACTAAGACACTTAACATTTGTCCAAACATTAGGTCACCAGGTCAAGTTTTGACAAAGGGAAATCAGGTAAGCGCTTTATGGCCATCATGGTCCTCTTGTTTGGTCTATCCGTCCGTTAGCCCATCATAACACTTTGGTCACCGTTGATTTCCCTTTAAAATCTTAAGAACTATTCCTTACATAGCTTTCATATTTCAAATAGTGGTTGGAATTCGTAAAGATTTAACCCCTGCTGATTTTGGATTCACTAGGTCAAGGTTGCAGGGCTCACTGTAAAAATATAGAAAATGACGTGATGCAAATTTCCTCACTTCGTCGTCATCACTGTCAGTCAAATAATATGTTACTTTCATGAAATCGCAATGTGACGTTATTGAGATGTTCCCACAAACATAATAAGTTTACAAAAACACACCGATAAATCCTAAAAGTTGACAACAGACATGATGGGGACATTTCGTCAAAATAACGGCATGTAATCGGTCAAAGAAAAAATAGCCAATGAAAACGTACTCAGTGTGATCAGGAACATTTTTATGATCAGAATAATCGTAATAGTTTTATTACAATAGAAATATGTGAAATCGTGTGATAATAACGATAATTTGATATGATATGAAAACAAATTGTTCAATTGAAATGAGAAGTATATCTCACTTTTTCGGAATCGATGCTTCTATTTGTGGTGTGTAATTGTTAGTTTTCAAAAGAGATTTGTTTGTCTATATGAAGATCACAGAGAAAATAAACAGAGGAACAAATAAATATTGTTAAAGTTGTTCTTACTTCGAAGTTATGCCGAATAAACTGTGATGTTGTGTAGTGAAACTTTAAAAGGCTATCTTAATAAACATCGATTATAAGTTTATAACACATTTCTTAAAAATGCATTCCGATTTTCGACCAGTAAAGAACGATTTAGATTTGTTGTGTGTAGGTTTTAAACCACGATTTTGTTATTCTGAATGGTTTAATTGCCGCGCATCGCAAGAAACACATGAATTGATGTTTGCGTGGTAACAAGGATAATGCGATACCTTGTTTTGCAGTATATCATTATCAGCTAAACATATTGCAATCATATTGAAAACAACAATTTTTGTCGCGCTAGTTTGCGGAAAGCTCGATATAGCTGTCACAATTGTGTTTGTGCGTACGTGCTTTAATGAGTGCGTTTGTCCGTCCAATCTCTTCTAGACTGCTACTGCCTGATGAATAATTTAACTGACAACAACTGCTCACCTTGTGGACAAAGGTCACAGCCATCTAAATATTAAACCAAGAATTTATGCAATTCTAATTGGTCCGTTTTGACAGAGGGATTCTCGTGCAGATGGGTAGCTCGCTTCGACGGTGCACGTGTTTCAAAACGATTGCTGCCGAAACGAGATCGGTTGCTAATGGACACCATCAAATTAAGAACCCGCTTTTTTGTTATTAAAGTGCCACATAAAGTATCCAAGATACTACATGTCCATATTTACTTAAATTGAAAGTGTTAAGTGCATTCCAGCGCCTCAAGTGTTAATCCGCTAGTCTAAGAGGAAACTTGCTGACTAACGATTGATTGAATCGAGAGCCAAAGGTTCATTTCCTGTGTATTGTAAAACAATTACTCGGTGATGAAAAATACCATTCAAACGCAGAATTTAGATCGGATCGAATGCATGACCTCCATATCGCATGCGGGCACTATTAAGCCACTGCGACGTCTATTAATCCGTTAGATAACCTTCAAGTTACTTAACATTGGGTACGCACATGGCAGCTTAGACTCGAAATTCAGCTGGGTTAAAAATTATTCTGTATTCAGTGGACGATAATAATATGTTTTATAAAATTATAACTTTTTTTCAAACACTATCTATCAACGGCACAGGGTAGTGCTTGTAACAGTGAATTCTCAAGCCACGGCTCTGTCACATCAGGCGACAAGATTGAAAAGAGCGCCCCGCCCTGTCGTCTGGCTTTTCAGGGTTATTACCTTGGTGTTCAAAGCTATAAATACAAGTGTTTTTTTTTCTTTTAATTATTATAAAATGGATGACATTAATACGGATACATTGAATAACGTTAAAGCTGGAATTTGTGAATAATACAGTTAATAGTTAAAATAATGAATTACATGTAAGTTCTATTTTATTAACAAAATTGATTGTGATAATATATAATTGATAAATTTGTATTATATCTTTTGATGCTCATTTGATTCTTAACAGGAGATAATTTCTCGTGAATCAAGCATGTCGTTCCTTAATTAACCATGGTTACATTGGACGTTTCAAGTTTTTTTATCATTATTCATATGGAAAAAGTGAAATAAAGTATATATCTTGTCCGGTCCATTAATTTATTGCAAATNTTGAGTCTCAATCAGATGCGTATCTGCGGAAACCGTTACTTCCTGATTGCATCTGGTAGTCATTTCGCCCGTCACGTGAATCGCCATTCCTAAAGCCATGACCTGGTGCATGATTACCGTAGCCGTAACTGCCGGTAGGCGTCTGAAAACTGCCTCTTCCGTCACGTGAATAACCATTTTTCGAACCTCGTCCTGGTGCGTTATTTTTGAAGCCATAACTTCCGGTTTGCAACTGATAGTCACGTGAAGCGCCGTTTCTCGAACTGCCTCGGTCAGGAGCATTAGTAACGTATCCATTACTTCCGGATTGAGTAGAGTGAAGGGTGTTGCTACGATTAGCTTGTCGATCTTGTTGCCCGCTCGTCTTCTCTTTTATGATGTGCACGGCTTTGTTGAATGAAAATTCTTTATAGACGGAAAGTGTCGTCCATGATGAGCATGTACGGACTACACAGGCCAATCTGGGACGACACTTAACCCACATGCATTAAGCCCGGTTTTCCCAGAGCGAGGCTCATTTATTTTAGTAGTTGCGAGAGTAGACTCTTGACCTTACGATTTTTTAGAAATCATTGCACACACGACTGAAACTGTCGAACGCCAGCCGGCAAAATTCTGCGATGCAAGTTCGCCCACTAACGAGTGCGTCCGTACGTTTGTTAACATTTCCTTGTATTCCTGACAGTAATAAATTGTGGAGAATAGTCCGGAAAATATTGCGTTTTCTTTTTGCTCATAAATGTCGCATAGCGGATATTGATTTAAGTGGTCATTTCCTGATTATGTCATGTTTGCATTATTATGTCATGTTTGCATTATTAATTTAAAAGAAAAATACCATAAAAGCGGAAAGAACATAGCCGCCATCGATTGGGCCATTTAATGCATGTTACTTTATTCAAAACTTTCAATATCTGATCAAAATTGGATTTGAAAATAAAGTCAAATGAGTTTCGTTCGCTTTTCTTTCGTATTAAACATACAGTTATTAATGATTTTTAGTTTCATTATTTTTATTTAATTAAAAACATAGGCCTATTAGACTCTTCAGTTTAGAAACAAATTAATCTAATGTCTTATAGTTAAATAACAATTAAAGATACATCATAATGCGAGTTGTGGGAAATTATTTGATTTCCAATTCATTAACACGTTAATTCTGCTGCATAAAATGATCACAGGACTGTATTTTAAAATTCATACCTCACAGTGGATTTTACTTACTTTTCTGTAGAACAGTTGCTTCAGATTGCACATTTTACCCGACTTGGGAAAATGTAATAAATGTAGACTCAAATATTTCCGGTTTAAGGCTTGTTTTACGAAATATTCGCGACTTCTTACTTCAATAGCTGCCTGAACGTTGACAATTATAATTCTCATACTTAACTTGCTGGACTTTATGAAGACAACGACATTTTTTTGTTTATTTTCTCCTTTACATCGCCAAAACATAGATTAGGGCTAGAACAAACTGGTTCGCTTTGAAAAACTATTACTGCAGTCCGCACAGGCTAATCAGGAACGATACTTTCCGCCTAGAATTGATTTTCGTTTAGAAGAGATTTTATTTAAACAAAAAAATCACCAAAAACAGAAAGTGTCGTCCCTGATTAACATGTGCGGGATGCACAGGCTTTTCTGAACAAAAAAAAATACACGTAGAATAGGTACGGCGAGTCAAAATACAATACACGCATTATTTATGAGGACTGCGAACAATACCAATTAATACATACACATCACAATACTACGATATTTAATAGTTATAAAAGAAAAGGGATAGCTGTCCTGAATAAATATATAATTTTCCTCCAACATATAGAAATACGACCATCTGATCTATGACGGTTGTAATGTATGTGCAAGTGAATCACGAACCAGGGTGAGATTAACTATAATGTTGGAAAATCGTGCATTAGGTTTAACTTGTAGGTTGCTTCCCTTTGACCAGTGAATATGTATGTAAAATTCAACTGTATAATGAAAACCTAAGATTTAAATAAATACATAGTCTTGATGTTATGTGGATAATTTGTACCCTACGACACTAGGGTAATGCTAAACAGAAATGCTTAACTTCAGAACAAAACAATAATGTCAGTAATTTGACAAAATCATTCATAATGTGAATGGCAAGTGATTTTTAGTTTGTTATATGGAAACTTCTGCTGTAATGTCGTTCCTAACGCGATGTATTACACAAGTTATCATTTTCAATGTTTTCGAGCGTGTTATATGACACCACCATTTTTTTTTCCTAATGCGATGGGCACATAATTCGCAAACGTATCAAAAATATTATTGGAACGATTCAGTTCAGAAATTCTTGTTAAATTTAGTATCCGTGAGCCTTTGTGAGAAGTAACATGTAAGTGACAGTATATTTGCCACAGCAGTCCGTATTACGATCTGGTGGGATGTTCGTGGATATCAAAATTGGCCTCCATTATAATGTCTGTGTGGTCGTTACATCAGGTGACAACGGAATCCGGATAGTGCCATCTATCATCTCGCCTTTCTTTCATCAAGGGCGACACGCGATACACGATATTTTGCGCGACAGTCGCGGCGACGCACGATATTTTGCGCGACAGTCGCGGCGACGCACGATATTTTGCGCGACAGTCGCGGCGACGCACGATATATTTAACACAAAATATCGCCCTTGTGCGACAGTCGCCCTTTTATATGCGATATCTCGCCCTTTGAACACGACCTCGCCCTTTATGAACGCGACAGTCGCCCTTGTACATGTATATGCGATATCTCGCCCTTTGAACACGACCTCGCCCTTTATGAACGCGACCGTCGCCCTTTTATATGCGATATCTCGCCCTTTGAACACGACCTCAACCTTTATGAACGCGACCGTCGCCCTTGTATATGCGATATCTCGCCCTTTGAACACGACCTCGCCCTTTATGAACGCGACCGTCTCCCTTTTATATGCGAGATTTCACATATAAAAGGGAGACGTTCGCCTTCATAAAGGCTACGGTCGTGTTCAAAGGGCGAGATATCACATATAAAAGGGAGACGTTCGCCTTCATAAAGGCTACGGTCGTGTTCAAAGGGCGAGATATCGCATATAAAAGGGAGACGTTCGCCTTCATAAAGGCTACGGTCGTGTTCAAAGGGCGAGATATCGCATATAAAAGGGAGACGTTCGCCTTCATAAAGGCTACGGTCGTGTTCAAAGGGCGAGATATCACATATACAAGGGCGACGTTCGCCTTCATAAAGGGCGAGGTCGTTTTCAAAGGGCGAGATATCGCATATAAAAGGACGACCTTTATTTTTTTTAGACGGCTCAATGTCCGGTTTTAGCTCAATAATTATTTAACGCCTTAAAATTTCCGAAAACTAACACAGGATTCTGGCTCAGCGACATGTTTTCATATATATTTCACATGAAACTTATTGTGCAAAAATAAATATCATTAAGCCCGGTTTCCTGGATATACACCTGTAAAAACAGCTAAAAAAAGACGAGTTCAACTGTACTGGTTTGTTTGTTAACAACCATCGTAGTATTCTGTGGAATTTTTATAGTGGTAACCAATAGTGACGTCAATTAACGGGGTCGTTTCATTCATAGATTTGTGTGTAAAAAGCGGGTGATGCTGTCAGTTTTTATTTTAAACCTTGCACTTCGGAACACGCGGTTATTTTTGCGCATTATTTATTCATCAGTTAAATAAATATAAACTTTCGTGCGTATATATTATTGTGTAGGCATTGATATGTTGTTGATTATTAATTATTATTTAGTAACAGCTGTAAAATAAGCGCATATTATTTATAATTAATAATAATTTAAAACAAAATAAGGCAGTGCCACCTGGTAAATTGTTGGCTGTGTCATCAATATAATGGCTTTTTCTTTGTCTCGGATTCATCGCTTAATATATATATTTATTTGTGCATCAATTTTTAACACACAGAAATGATATACGTCGACAGTGAGGGTGAGGACGACGGGGCCTGTGGGAGCATGCGGCTGCCGGCGACGTCACCGCGCGAAGACGCCTACATGGAAATGTAAGCAAATGCATTTAGCCTAGTGTTAAAAGAGCGCGGTTGAATTGTGTACATTAATAAATAATTCATTAATAATGAAAAATGAATGCAGAATATATTATTTTTTTTGCATAAATACGTATTGCTTTAGTAATTACAAATGTAGTTATTATTAGTTTTAGCATCACTGGAAAGCTGGAAAGGAAGCGGTGCAGCATGTGTGAGGTAAACGCGCTGCGCACGATAGTGTAAGTTGCTGTGATATATGATGATATTTTTATTGACATTTATAACGGATCGATTTCTTTGATCGACACCAAACGGGGTTTCATGCATGTGCGTTAAGTGTCGTCGCAGATTAGCCCGTGCTTTCCGCGCGAGAGTAACAATATATTTTGCACTTATACAATATCAGTACACATTTTATTCCCCGGTCAGAGTTGGCAGCCGCCTGGTATTGAGACCCCGGACATTGGTTCCTACAATAAGATGCAAAACTTATCAACATAGGATACACTGCCGCTGTGGGAATTTGAAATGCTCCCTTTAGAAAGACAACGCCAGATTCTCCATATTTGTGGAACATAAAGAAACAACAAAGAGTTTGAAAGTTTGTACCGTTACTTCCAATTAGTTGCATTTTATACTTGCCCATCTTTAAACAAACTAACGAATGATTGCCACAAATGGCTTTGTGGTTTACTTATACTATCTAACATTCAACACAGCAACCCTTTATTTTCTATAAATGAAAGCACTAGCCAGTTTATGTAACTGTATATTTTACAGAAATATATTAATATATTGTAATGTGTGAATTGGTGGAATGTGTTGTAGAAAAAAATTCCAGTTACTCTTACAAGAAAAGGAAACTTTGAGGGCAACTGCGACATTTTTTTTTGCGATTTCTGAGTCAGGTTCTCTCAGATGCTGTTGAAATAGTACAGTAATTGTGTTTGACTGATTTGGGGTTACATTGTATATGCCTGGCAGCAACAATTATTTATTTTTTTTAGAACAGTTGCAAAAAAAACACCCTTTAATCTTATGAATGCAGAGTTGCTGTTTAGCAAACATCACTGAAAATTTAAATAAGAGTGGGGTTGGTCTGATTTTTTTCCTTGGCCTAACATAACAATACTAAAAGAAATTGTAAGGGTTGTGTCTCAAATACAATTGTCTATTAGTTACTCTTGACAAGCACAGTTCAAGTCAGTTCCGCTGATATTAATCTAGTAGACAATATCATGATTAAAAGTACATCTTCCAAAGTGTTTGCTCTGTCAGTATTCTTACACAATTAATTAATTCTCTACATGTATAGTATGTTGTACTCGTAAACAAAATTTGTTCTGATCTTTTTTGGCCTCATTTGTTTATGGCAACTCATTGACATCCAGTACAGTGTAAAATTAAGAAAGCACAAGTATCTTATTTTAGTTGTGGATTTTCACGAGCTCATAGTTTCAGTTTCACATTTCTATGATTTCTATATTTGCTTAGCGGAGCCATTCACGAATATGTCATTTGTTAACATGTGGGATTTTGAAAATTGAAAGGAATTTCAATTAGACACAATGTATGAAAACGTCTTTAATTTGCATGTTTCATTAGAATTTTAGGTTGTTATTGCCATTTGAAAATAATGATTTTTACCCAGTGCAACAGTGAACCACTACAGTGACCACCCTCACTTCAATTGCTAAGTTAATCTTGCCCCAACTTTTATTATTGAATTTCCTTAATGTGTAGATGATACAGATGTTAGGATGTTTTGCTGTTATGAATTTAGGCTGAATAATGGCCATTTTTTTCCACTGTTGAAGATATAGTTTATACAAATAGTGTTTTCAATCCCTCTTTAACAGCTGAATGGCCTTTATGTGAAGGTGATACTTAAGAAAGAAATGTTTGCTACCACGAGTTTAGGCTTATTTAAGGCCCTGTGTCTTCATGTCCATTGCAGTATACAGAGCAGATTTGTCTGTGTAAAAGCATGTTTCGTGGGGGCATCAGTATCTGTGACACATTTCTGGATAAAACAAGACAACAGATCACTCTTTATCATACCATTAAAAGGATATCTGCCTGATATAACGCTGTTTGATATATTTTTTATCACACCAAAAGAAAGTTGATATATTAGTCAATGTTTGGAGGCATGGCATATTACTCGGAATGAACTATAAAGTAATCATTTTTGGTAAAAAATGAATCACATTCAACAAAACAAACAATTTGATAACCAGATATTATACATAAAAAACACCAAAAAGTGAAAACAAGCTTATTTTACAAATATTAAGTGCAATTAGTTTAACAGTTCCTATTACAAAATGGCCAGGCAGTAACCTGTCATTCCGTATTTCCCCAGCATGCCCTCCTCAACTCACATGTTGGAGGAGTGCGAGGTCGAGTGGTTTTGTCTCTTAAACTGGGATTAATGCATGTGCGTTACGTGTCGTCCCAAATTTGTCTGTGTAGTCTGCACAGGCTAATCTAAGACGACACTTTCCGCTCTTATATTATTTTAAAGGAAGTTTCTTCTAACCAAAAATTCAGTTAAGGCGGAAAGTGTCGTCCCTGATTAGCCTGTGCGGAACCTAGGCCAACACTTAACGCATATGCATTAAGCCCAGATCATGACGAGAATCACATATCACTCTGTTCCCAGCATGAAGAAATCATCCTCAGCGAACCCTCTTCAACGCTCATTTTAGACGAGTGCGACATCGCGGGGTATGTGCGCTTTAACCGGGCTTAATACATGTGCGTAAAATGAGCACAGGCTAATCAGGGGCGACACTTCAGTTGTTATATTATTTTTCGTTGAAAGGAAATCTCTTCTAATTAAAAATCCATTTTAGGCGGAAAGTGTTGTCCCTGATTAGCCTCTGCGGACTGCAAAGGCTAAAATCAGACCACACTTTACGCATATGCATTAAGCCCATATTTCCTAGAACGAGACTCAAATATCACTCTGTTTCCAGCATGAAGAAGTCATCCTCAGCGAGCCCTTCTCCACGAATGTTTTAGAGGAATGCGAGATCACGGGGTATGGTCGGTTCAGCGCGCTCTCTAATGGGGAGGTGAGATATTGTTCAACGACCGCATATGCCTCGAAATGGGGGCCGACTTCTCGGCTAGGCTTGGAGAGAGCACACGGCTTGGCCAGGTGAATAGGGAATGTATGGAGTTTGTCGCTCTTGTGAAACCGGGTTTAATGCATGTGCGTAAAGTGTCGTCCCAGATTAGACTGTGCAGTTCGCACAGGCTAATCAGGGACGACGCTTTCCGCTTCTATTGTACTTTTGGTTCAAAGGAAGTCTCTTGTTACGTAGCTTCTAGTAATTCATTAGTTAAACACATTTAGATCGCTCTGCTTTTTATCTCCCTCCCCCATGAAAGCATATTAGTTCTGCACTCTCCGTCAATCTGTTTGTGTGCCGTTATTCTGTCCGCACTTTTTGTTTTCCACTCTGCAACTTAATCAGTGTTCCTTGAACGGTCATTCAAGTCTCTGAAATTGTTTATTAGCATAAAATGGAGCTCGGTTTGAAGAGAGCGCAAGGAGTGGGTACGTAAGTGGGGCTAGATTGGTCGTTGTCGGTTCAGGTACTTCTTAAAAGTACCCCGGGGATTCTTAGGTAACTACAATGTACCCCGGATACGGAAACAATACTAAAAAGTAGGCCGGGGAATGGCTGGGTGTTTTTAAGCGTATTTTCCGTACCCGGGTTACATTGTAGTATACTTAATATCACCTGGTACTTTTTAGAAGTACCGGAGCCGACAACGAGCAATTGAGCATGGGTAGTTACCAATAATTAATTAGTTGCACAAATGCATATCGTTCCGCTTATTATGCCCCCTCCCCCGAAGCAGGCTTACTATTTCTGTCACTCATTTGGTGTGTCATTCCGTCATTCTGTATGCATTTTGTTGTCTTCCACTCTGCAACTCAATACGTTTTCCTTGACCGGCATTCAAGTCTCTGGAATTGGTTATTAGCAGAAAAATGGAAGCCAGTAGTAAAACGCCACGAGGAACTTTGAAATTATGGCCCTGGATATATAAAAAAAGTATAAGCGAAATAATTTTGAGAAAGTTTCCTCGCAAACAAAACAGCATGGGTGCGCGTTCTAGGACGCAGCTCAGTTCTTCAGGTATTCCATTATTTCATGAAATATCACAAGCAGTGGCTGAGATTAAAGTTGTTTTGTATGCTATTGTTTATCTATAAAGATTAATGTGAATTGTTTAAAAGTGACATTTATATGTTATGCAATACAAATACATGGAAGTTGTTATTTATAATTGTGTTCGGTTTATGATCAGTATATTGATTTATTTGTGTGGGCACTGCATTTATAAAACTAAATTTATGGAATTTATATTTTAGCATCAATGCATGGTCTGGGTAACTCATCCAAGTCTGCTGTAATTGGTAAGTCATATGATACATATTAATATAAATTTGTATTAACTAATTAACCAATATGTTGTATGACACTATTCGGTTACTTCATATCTTGTCTTGTTTTGCATATACAACAGCCTACGAATAAATTTCAATAATTTATATAAGCATATTTAATTTGCTTTCCAATACAAACTCTAATAATAAAAAGTAATGCATTATTATCATTTAATGCATACAAAAACTAGAAAAAGACATGAACACTGTAAAGCATGTATTTCTGTTTTTATTTCCAGAATACAAGGTTGATGACAGCACGCCTGAGCCCAGTGGTAATTATTGTAGCAGTATATAAATAGAAAAAATCAAACATGACAATATTACAATATTAGAAATGGTTTAGTAGTTAAGTACAGTCTCATCATCATATATACAATCAAACATAAGCACAATAATAAAATGCTGCCACTCGGAAGTATGAGTTATAAGAGACTAGAATATTATATCAACATATAAATCATCATACACTTACAGTGAAATGAAAGGGTGCAAACCCCTGAGTTTAAATTACAGAAACTGTAACATGAACTACAGAGTTTCCTCTGTTCCAAAAACCATAAAGTTATATAGGCTCCACTAAAGTCTGGAAATCAGTTAAAACAGCTTTGTACAATCTTAGAGTTATGAGACGTATTCGCATATATCACAGCACAGTTAAAGACTATATTACATATTACAAGTTTGATTGCCCCTACTGACCTCACTTTATAATTTGCCATAAGAAATTAACCATGAAATACTGAAAGCGAAAATAAAGCACTATTGCGCATTGAAAAAAAATGACTTACAAAATCATATATCGCCTATGGTCAGACCATCTACGAACTGGTCAGTGGTGACACTCGAACACAGGGATAAAACATGAATTATCAAATTTAAAAGGTAATGTTAAGTTATTTATACAATAAAATTCTTACGTATTAAAACAGTTTTCATTCTTGGTCGGAAATGACAAACACACCAATTTATTAATACTATATGAATGATGGTTCAGTACATAAGTATAATAGATAGTATAACAAACATTCAAACAGAAAATTGGTGGATACACTTAAAACTTTGAATTTAAGAGTGACTGAGTCAACTTGAAAGGTGTGTACTCATCTCCTACCTAGAACATTAATTTACATTATAGCATTATATCCTTTCACAGTATTTTATTTTGATACAACATGAAAGCTGTTAACACTTGCAGATATTCAGTGTCAGCAAAGTCTGAAAGCTGCCAGTGTGATTTCCACTCCAAGTAAGTGTAATACAACATAAGTTTACAAAATTGAAATAAATAATACTCAATATGCTTATATGCCTTTCAGTAAAAAAAAATAAAAAAAAAGTTTCACATCACTTTACAGGCAAAAAAGAGAAGACACCACAGAAAAGGAAAAAAGGTAATTTGAAAAATTGTTATATAACAATATTTGTTATGCATGAGATTTATGATAACAAAGGCACATGCGTCAACCTCTTTCAATGAATTACATAAAGCTTGAGATTTATCCCTTCTCACCACCGTACTATACAATACAGTACTTTATAATAATTATTGAGGGAAAGTTTCGAAAAAAATCAATATGGGTGTACTATTCAAGAACGTGGGAATGAGGAAAGGTAGACAGATGCATGGATAGTCTGATTACTAAATTTCAATATAACAGGGGTATAACTATAAAATCCCTAAATATTTCTTACAAGTACTATAATGCAGGGTTATACACTTAACATTTTGACCCATTAGCCCAACGTTTCTTGTTTCTCTGAAAATCTTTGACCCCAGAACAATAAAAGCCATGGCTACTGGACTCTTGTGCATTTATATCGCTGTTATTGTTTGAATTAGTTATTCAGGTGATGTTACAAGCTACCAGGAGAGACTGATGGACTTACAAAAGCAGCAGCTAGAACTGACGAGAATGAAGATAGAGAAAATGCAGAAGATGCGAAAGGTTGAAGAACAAAAGTTGGAAGAGTTAAAGAAAATCCATACGTCTGTGGATGCTTAATTGTCATTTGTTATGCTAAACCAGAGTTAAGTAGAGTATAAATCGTCAGGGCTCCAGTACTAGTAGTTAATGACTTGAAACCATTTCAACAAGAGATGTGTTTGTCAGAAACACAATGCCCCCTTCTGCGCCGCTTGAACGATGACCTTGACCTTGCACCACTCAAAATGTGCAGTTACATAAATACAGATGCATGCCAAATATCAAGTTGCTATGATCAATATTGCAAAAGTTATGACAAAACTTTAACCTAGGTTAAAGTTTGGGACAGACACACACAATGACAGACAGACAGGCCAAAAACAATATACCCCCCTTTTTTTAAAAAGGGGGCATACAAATATAATTTAAAGTACATACTTAATTTTCCTTAATTAATAGTGAAACAGGTAAATTTTCACTTGGTGAAAACAATCACCAACATCAACCAACTAAATACAATTCCATGTGGGAATAAAAAGCAAGTCAAATGATACGCCCTAGTCAATCAGAACACAATGCAGGCGTATCATTCGACTGGCTTTGAATTTTCGATGAAGCAAGTAATAAGAACATATCCTTTAAAACATTGCAATTATTCTCTGCCTGCATTGCTAATTGTTGCCCTGAGGATACAGATCCTGTGGATCTTCATCAATGTCCAATTCTTCTTCTTCAATGTTAAAAGGTATCTTGAGGTCAAGGCACAAATTGTGGAGTTTGGCACAAACCACAACCACCTCCATACACTTGCCAGGACGGAATGGAAGGACCCCACCACTTCTATGCAGACACCTGAAATTGTTTGTCCATATTACCACTCACGTGACAGACCCTTTTTTTTCTTACTGACCCAACCGATTTTTTTGGCTCTTCCAAGTTGAGATAAGAATGAAAGAATTGACTGTTTTTTAACATGTTTTTTAAACTTGACCATTTTCTCATAATTTTGATTGTGCTAATTTGATCGTGGCCAATTATGTGCAGGAACTCTATCATCGACATGCTTCCAGCCAATTACTGCTCTCATAAAAATGTTAATGTCTGACAGTGGCTCACTGACGGTCTTCCTCATCCGTTATACAATGTTCATAATATTGTCCATGCTTTCAGAACGTCTAAAAAGGGACATGTTGTTGTTATGTTGTCTAAGTTATCCCTATAACATCAATAAGATGATCAACAGTGCACACACATCTCAACCTGTGCGTTCTGACAAACTCTTTATAAATTTGAATGGGTTGTGTATAGTTCAAACTTGTGATTTAAGAAGCGATAACTTAATTTTGAAAACATTTTGCGTCAAAGGTTATGCAATAGCGAACAACTTCAGTGCCTTCAGCGCTTTGATTCCTATTTGCCACCAAGCTTTTTTTTTGCATGAAAGACATTTTTGATTATCTCTGTAAGACTTGGTGACTAGTAAATAATTAGCATAAACTCTATAAATTTGACCAATTGAAGCAAATGACACCATTCTCGAGCTCTGCCAAATTACCATTGAAACAAATGTTTTGACAGAGTTTCATAAAAGTGAGACGAAAAATGTTTTTTCTTTAATTTGACCCAGTGACCTAGTAACTTAATGGAGACATCATTAGGACAAATTTTCTGACAAAGTTTAATGAAGATTGGAAATAAATGTGGCCTCTACATTGTAAACATATGTTGACAAAGACAGACAACTCACAGCGAACAACAGTCAAATGACAATCACAAAAGCTCACCATGAGCATGTTGTGCTCTGGTGAGGTAAAAACTGGGGCTAGATATTGTCCAGATAAAACTTCTGACAATCTTTCATCAAGATGGAGTCATAAATGTGGCAACAAGGTTTTTGTTATTTTTGAGCTTGAACCTAGGTTTTGGACAAACATGACAAATATTTGAACTTGGTCTAGATATTGTTAACATAAATATTCTGACTTAGTTTTATCAAGATTTGATGAAGTGTTAATCAAATGTAAAATCAAAGCTGAAATATTTAAAAACAAGAGATGTGTTTGTCAGAAACACAATGCCCCCTAATGCGCCGCTTTGATTGTTTTTTGTTGACCTTTGACCTTGAATAATGACCTTGACCTTTCACCACTCAAAATGTGCAGCTCC
>VMBQ01006372.1:13175-49684 GCA_007657795.1 Dreissena rostriformis | reverse complement strand
CTACTACTACTACTACTACTACTACTACTACTACTACTACTACTACTACTACTACTACTACTACTACTACTACTACTACTACTACTACTACTACTACTAATACTACTACTACTACTTCTACTACTACTACTACTACTTCTTCTACTACAACAAAAACCTACTACAACAAAAACTACTGCTACTACGCAAAAACAACGAATACACCCGCAAGAACGAGAATTATTATATGTGTCGTTCTATCGTATTTGCATTAATTCGAGTTTCGACAAGCATGCGTAGATTGTTTTGCAAACGGTGTGACTAGATACCGAAAACAACATTGTATACGTAACTTTATTTCATGTATAATTTCATAAATCATCTCAGATAAGAAACTCCTATCGTTCTGCGTATTGGCGACTTGAACATAATTGCTTGGTATTTCTAAACCATTGAAATCTTTAAAAAAAACACGTCAACACATTTATATCATACATTCATATACATGTATATACATTTTTAAACGACATAATAATGACAGTGTTTACTCCGCTAGCAATATCACTTGATGTGTATCATTTATTACGTTGTCGTGATTATGAACTGTCACATCTATTTCACGATTGGAACTACCACTTGTTCCTGATGATTGCATTGTAAGGGCAATAGCTAACGCCTCCATTTTATCTTTATCAGACCCAGATTGTGTTATTTCAAATGATTCTTCGTTTATCGCTTTTATAATACGGGTTATCGACGTCCAGGGTATGATGATTTTCATTATATTCGGGTTCAATTATAAGCACCTGCGGGCATATAGGTTGTTTTGAGGACTGTAAGTCAGTCTGATCCTTTTTATTCGTGCTAAAGGAAACACGAGGACTGTAATGATCGTTACATCTATTTGAGGACGACGATCTGTTTGATTTAAAGCTTGTCCTTTAAGTACCGGAAATGGACTTGAAACTGCTATTGTTCGAGCAAGACAATCGCAAGCTTCCGCTTCTCGACGCATTACTTCAGGCGGAGGACACAATCCGAATGAAAGGGCGTCTCGTCAAGGCTGCACGTGTTGTTCCATAGCACGGGTTTCGTGTGCATCGAACGATAATATTTTCCTGAAAAGATATGAAAAATATGGATTTTGATTAGTTCACAGCTTTGTACAGCAATTATCGCACTTCTAATATAGAGCAAACGCATATTGTAACGGTATAAACTTGGTCACGTAAAGGGAGAAGCTGTGTGGCGGCTTGGTTAGCTCAGTCGGGAGAGCACTCGCCCTGGTAGCGAGGTATCCCGTGTTCTAGTCCCGGACTGGTCGCACAATGTGCTCGCCCAGTGACGAATTGGTCTAAGTATATAATACGTTGTGATATTTGGTGAAGATTAAATCGATAATGAAACGCATATAGAATTAAAATTAGAAATAAGCTGGAAAACACGAAAGGTAATTCGATTTATACATGTGAACACGTATATATTATTTCGAAGTATGTATACTCCTTCACCGAACCACTGCATGTGTGTCAACCCCTTGATAATTTAGGGGGGAAAAAACACTCTGGATTTATTACCAGGAGAGACTGTTTTTACCTCCGTTTGTCTGTAATTTAAGGGAACTTGCAGCGTGTCTGGACATAACATTCAACATAAGCAATTATTAAAGCAGGAGTCATCGCATTGGACTTGTCAATGCAAGGTTTGGTGGGATTTAAAAGGTTTGATGGCTACACTAACCAAAAATAACAAAACAAACATGAAAATGAACATCAAACTCACTTGATTCTTCTTAATACTAATTTAAGTAATGTGGGTTAATTTTATTTGAAGCCTACATGTAAAGTGCTAACATCCAAAAACGAAAACCAAAATGTTACACGAATTAGCTTTATCAATAGCTTAAAAGGAGTTCGCAGCACATTGCAGTAATATCACATCGTTAAAAGCTAAGAGCAAAATCGACACTTTGTCATTATTTAAGTTTATATAAAGTACGATATGAATGCCATTACCCAGGGCGCCAATATAGAACAAGTGTATCTATCAGATTACGAAAGTGGCTAGGCACACTGCTGCTTTATTTCCAATTTGCCACAGTATACACATTAACGCTTACCAGACATTGATGGATGTTTGCTAAGCATGATCTGTGTGATTTCTGCTATACCTAAGCATACAATAACAACTAGTTTGACAGCCATAGCGTTCCTGCTCAGTCTCCGGAAGACCATTGGATGACGGATTGCAAGAAACCGATCAACGCTCAATAGTGCGATTGTGAAAATACTCGCCGCCACTGTGACTCCTGGAAAAGATGACAGTTTTAAATTAACATGACACGGGTGCTCCGTGGCATTCAGCAATTTAAATGTAATGTTTGCATTATCTTCGCGTTCTTATTTTGAATGAAAGCTGTTAATGTCAAATAAAAAAAAACGAACACTTCTCTAGTGTTAAAAGCAATATTTAAATCGTTAAAATACAAACAAACTTCAATACTGACAATTTATATGTAAGTCACAAATCTTAAACGTTAAGTAGAGGGTTTATGAACACGTTTAGTGGCAAAAAGTAATACTAAGTCGAAATTTAAAAGTAAAAATAGGATAATTCTGCTTTTTAAATGTAATATTGAAAACACAATCGCATACTGAAAAGGTAAACATAAACTGGGTCTTGTATACACATCCGAATAATAGAGCGTTCACACGTTTTATCTAGGTTTTGTTAGTTTAGAAATGGGAATGTTTAATCTTTTTCGTTGAACATCCAAAGACTGTTTATGTTGTTTTCTTGTTTATAAGTGGAAAATGACATATTTATAAATGCAACAAAAAGCCGTGTACTGATCATTTAAACGTTTAACACTTATTTAATTCACAAATAAGCAAATTTAGTGTAATTGTTGTGCTGTTGTCATTATCGTGTTTTTAAGAAAAAACAATACACAAATATTAAATGTGACTTTTGCAAACCTTGGTGTAAATACATTACAGTAAATATATACTGATTTTTTACAGGAAATGTGCGTGGATCAAAATTAGTGTACAACAAATACTTGATAAATATTCGGAAATTATCGACAACAACATAGGTCATGCAGATAAAAATAGCTGAAAGTTATGCGCAACAATCCTTGCAAAAAAGCCAGTAAGTTAACACATAAATTCCCCGAACAACCAAACTCGGTAAAACGCATGTCCGACTGCCATAGGGATACATATGAGGGTCACTGAAACGGAACACATTCGATAAATCCAACATACTTATGCGTGAAAGTAATGGACCCCATTTGTTGCTGAACGAGACGATCGAATGTGTTTTTCTCTTTTCGCTCTGTAACGAAGGACAAATAACAGTCTAATGATAAATTAAACATAAAAAATGAAACAAATTCAAGAGAAATTCAAATGCCTCTAAATACTTCTATGTATAATTTGCCTGTACCATAGACGCAGTTTATGCAACGTTATACAAACCAAACTTACTGGTATAAGAGTAAATGTTTGGAATATAACAGGCAACAATAAATAAGTGAAAATGAAATGAAGAAAGTTTTTACTGTTTAAAAACAAAATTTTATTTAAGTTGACAACATGTCTGCATGTAATTATATAGCTTATGAATGCCTTTATTAGTCGGGCGCAATAAATGACTCATATTTAGTAAAATCGGTTTTGGAATTGCTAATGTTATATCATGTTATATAGAAATATTGAAATTACAAAAAACTTTCTAACCTCTAGTATTTTCTGAAAGGCGAAAATGCAATTGCTATACATAAAAGCATTTATAAACACCAAATAGTTAAAGTTAAAAAAAATAGTATACATATAACAAATCATGAAAGGTTTTCAATTATAATAAAATTAACTGTTGAAAGAAGAACGTCGCCATGTTATAAGTAGAAATAATATTGCCTTTGCACTGTTATAACACATAGAATTGCAAAACATTAATGTTGGGTGTAAGTTTGAAATAGTGGCGCAGGTTTTGTACATTTTGACCGTGTTTGGTACTCAAAATAAAAGTAAAGCGATTAACGTATACACCAAAGCGCATAAAGACTACGTAATTGCGCCCAAACGATGCACCGAAGCGAGTTGAACGTCGTTTTATTTTGAAGCCACATATTAAAAAAGCACGCGGTGCAATTAATATTGGTTAGGCGCTTCGTGTATGTGTGTGGCGAACGTTCATTAGCGATGATATACAAACAAAACTCAAAACGAAAGGTATACAACCAAATAATGCCATCATTGAAATGTTAGTCGTTATATTGTGTATGATGAAAGATTTATACGAAATAATACGAATCAATAAGCCATAGAGAAGCACATACATTTGAACATTTGAATTGATACTTTTTTCAACTAAGTAGATTAAATACTGGGTGTTCATACCTTGACATCACACCTTATGGTTATCATGAGAATCGGACGAACAAAACACTAGTATTTTTAATCAAGTCAAAGTAATTTTATAAAGCGCATATATGTTTAAGTTTACACCCACCACACAAATCTGTCATTGCAAGATTGCACACAAATACATGTGTTCCTTTCAGCTACCTTTGAAGACGCAAAACACCATAGGTCAATATTACATTGCATTAACTTCCCGCAACACAAGCTGGAATATATAGCAACACAAGCGCGAGATTGAATTTATCCGGGGGTGCGGTAATAGTATCCATGCGATCTTGTAATAAGTCCAGTAAATCTGTGGCATTTTACAAAGAGTTTGAACTACAGATATGCATATCTTTATAATCAAACGGTATATCAGTTGATGACGAAAGAAACATTATCATATTTATTGTTATTTCAAGCGAATTAAATATTTAATCAAATTTTCAATCCAACATAGGCTTCAGGGAAGAGGATTCTAATTGCACCAGGAAACCTCAAGACAGTCCACTCAACAGTCAACGCTTCCAGTGTTGAAAATATCTCCGGAAGAAATAGCGCATTTATATACATAACACGTTGTCGTAAAGATGCCAAGACGCTTTGCTCCGCGAAGTAAATTTTCAAATACCAATGCTGCAGACCCTGATTAGGGCTATCAGAGAGCTTTAGAATCGCAGCAAGCTGACATTACCAGTGTTTATTAAATTAACAAATACTCAAACGAAAATAACCCTTTCAAATTAGATTACAATGTGTACGAGTACAAATAGGACAGAAACACACGAGCAAAGTCCTTGCCAAATCCAGCTCATTAACAATTCGTTTGTGGAGAGCAGTACATACGTTTTATAGCTTGTTACTGCTAGATGATGTTTTTTTCGAAACAAAAGCTTAATACTTAAAACAAAATTGTCATTCAAGATTTAGAACACTGTCAATGTCACTAAATAACATAATCGCCTGCGTCTTAACAAAATTGTATTGTTTCAAAACACTTTTAGTTTGAGTAATGGGATTTTTATTGAAATACATACTCGTAACAACGCATAACACAGCTAAAGCTTTATTTAATTTTACAGTGTTGTAGTCATATATTCCTTATAACGCTTATTGAATATAAGTTCGCGTGCTTAATTGCTTGAAATGTTATGCAATATAGTTGCATTTATTAAAAGGTTAGTTTTATTGTATATAATAATAAAATCACTGTCGTGTACGAGCAGTTATTATAATAAAAGCGTATCAAACTATTTTTTAGAAATGAACCTAAACTTATCTATAGTTAAAGTGTACGAATCCTTATATTGATTTCAAGCTGTCATCCTTTGACCATCAAATAATTAGTCTTAATTGATCTCGGCTATGGTGATTCTTAAGGTAAATACTTATAAAACTAAAATAATGGTGTTTTGCAAACGGGTTAAATTATTTCCATCTGAAACAAAGGCATTTAAAGGTCAGCAAATAGAAGTAGTATATGATTTTAACTATATGGGAACCGTGTTTAATTATACGGGAATTTTTTCATTTAAATCAAATAATATTTATGTGGAAAAGCACTTTGCTATGCATATTTTATTTAACAATTGTAGAGAGTTTTACTTGAAACCAAGAACACAATGTCAGCTATTTGATGCTTTTGTTGGATCTATACTTAATTACGCATGTGAGATATGAGGTAAAACGAAGTCAATGGAATTGGAAAGGGTACACTTAAAGTACTGTAAACGATTGTTAAACATTCAGCAAAATGTATATAATGCTCAAGTGTACGGCGAGTTAGGAAGACTATTTATTCATAGATATGTTTAAATGGTTAAATATTGGTTTAAACTTATTCACTTATAGCATCATTTTAAAATCAATGTATATACATGCATTAAATGATTGCTTAAACTGTCGTTCTAATTGGGTATCTTATGTAAAAATATTGTTCGACACCTACCGTTTGACATACGTCTTTAATAATCCTAGCTCGGTCGATGTTAAAATAGTTACATGTATGCCACATGTTAAAACTGTTATAATTAATACCTTTAAACATAAGTGGTATTAATCCGTATAAAATATCTCTATTTTAGATATGTATCGGGTGTTTTAGTCTACGTTTGTTTATGAAATTTATATAGATTTATTACCAAAATCATTAAGACACTACGTCACAAAGCTTCGAGCTTCTAGTCTGCCAGTAATAATTCAAACTGAACGATATGCTGGTAAACATATAACGGGAAACGAACGTGTTTTCCTTTTTTTGTAACGAATTAGAGGTCGAGGATAAGTCTCATTTTGTTTGTAAATGTCATTTATACGTTGATATTAGAAAAAACTATCTTAAGATATGTTATAACAATAGGCCTTCTGTTGATAAATCCCACAGATACCTGCATAAAACGATGATTTTTTATTTAGTTAGCCAAATTTTAAAACGGAGCTCTGATTTTCAGAAATAATATTTCTAATTGTGTTACCTAACTTCAAGTAGTTATCCTCCATATATACTTCGTATTTTACCTTGCCTTTTGGTAACCGTAAACGATGCTGAATATGTTTATTGTATCACTTTGTTTATCTCTGTGACATAATTTTACGTGAAATATCTAGTGTTTAGACAATTTACACTGTGCAAGTCTGAATAAATATTTGCCTTGTCTTGTCTTGTCTTGTCTAATGGTATGTGTTGTTTCTTATATTGTCACGGTTATGTTGTACGGGCGCTAATATATTATATAAAACAAAACAAATTAATTGTTGTAAAAAAAAATAATAGAGCACTGCAACAGCGATGCTACCATGAAGTTGAAGATATTAAAATTTGTCAGCAATCATATAAAATGTTCCTGTTAAATGTGTTTTTACTAATACGAGGAACAACTTACCAGTACCATTTCATAATGGGTTCTTCGGAAACATTTACTTTCATAGACAAACTTTCAAACATGCTGCGAAAATTAAGTTGTTAGAGACTTAAGTGCGCTTTTGCATTTCAGATGTGTGCTGAATAATCCGACACTTTTGAAAAAGGTTATGTGATACAAATAACAAACTGCATCAAACTGCATTGTTTTGTATGTTTTGCGTTTATATATTTACTATTACATATATTTTATCTATGTTTATTATATATTCAATTGCATTTCGACAAACCCTTTGTGGTCATTTTTTTTTCAAAGTTGAGATATTTATTGCGGACAATTATTAACGATTAGAGAGGTGTTTTTATTGTTGTTTTGTGTTTTACTTGATACAATACGATTATGGCTAGTCACGTTGTCGGAATGTTTCGTAACGATTTTGAGTTGTATATGGAAAATCAAAGAAACAGTTTGTTTGTTTCAAAACTAGAAAGTTCATAAATAGACGAACATTTACATTAACGTAATAAATTTATGCAAACGTTAGCAGTATTACCGTTCATGCGTGCGAATGACGAATGCATTCTAGTTGATGTAGCATACATTGTTGAGTTTGACACTTATCTAGCGACCGACTATCAAAGCAAACTTAATATAATACAGATACCTTTTTTTGTAACGTATGGATATTCGTCGATTTAGTATTTTCCGATATTTAATCAATTATCAGTATTCATTAAAACTTTGAACACACATGTGTCCCTTCCATAAAATGCCAAAACAAATCCGCAATTATAAGATTACAACGGAATAAGTTCGTCCCGTTGCGCAATCGTCGGTTGTTCAAAATAAAACATGCTAACAAAATGTTGCCCGTGAGACCTGCTATAAACGCGGGAATATAGATTATAATCAGCACAAGTTTATATTTTGTTGGAATATTAGAGATGATTGTCATGTGCTCTTGTAACATATTTTTGAACACTGAACTATTTACGGAAGAATTTCTGGAGGAGTTGTCTACATATAAACTTATATCCATTATTAAAACAATTCCCTTGCGAAACTGAAGAAGCTATGTCAAGAACAATGTATCCCTATGTTTTTTGTACTAATACTCCTTCATCGTTTCACTTTCCAATAATAGTTTAGTTTGATTAATATTATTTACTGCAAGAATTGAGCACTAGATATGAAGTGAGCGCTTCAATTACCACTCTTCGCCTTTCCAATAGCTGAACAAGGTTTGAGGTAGAATACATATAAGACGGCCTCCAGTCATTGCGA
Organism: Dreissena rostriformis; assembly: GCA_007657795.1. Taxonomy (NCBI): domain Eukaryota; kingdom Metazoa; phylum Mollusca; class Bivalvia; order Myida; family Dreissenidae; genus Dreissena; species Dreissena rostriformis. Next base: position 41,148 of record VMBQ01006372.1, on the reverse strand, counting down.
TTTTCCAATATCGGAATGGCTTTTATTCAAAGGATCAAAGATGACAGTACACGTCAAGCTCTGCCAGGCATTGGACAGCGCTTGTGTACCATTTTGCCATTTGTCATTGTATTATTTATCCGTATTTAATGCAGTCGGGAAACATATTACGAGCAGAAAATGTTTTTCAATGAGCGTTATTATAAAAGTATGAACTTACAGCAAAACTCGACTGGTTATTAAAACACATTTATCATATTATCGAGTTCAGTAATTAAATATATTAGATAAAACAAATAATTTATATAGTGAATGTTATAGGAAAGAAACATATTATTTTGTTGTGATGTTGTTTTTTTTGTCTTTTAACTGTTGTTATACTCATTTGATGATATGATCAACAGTAAATCCGTATTAATTTCTTGTTCTTTAATGTGATTCTTCTTAGATTGTATGATAACCACGCGATTTAGAGTGGTCTATGTCGTAAATACTAATTTATAACAGAAAACAAGTGTCCGCATACACGTTAATGTAACGTTTCATAAAAACATTATCGAAAAAGCAAAGAAAACCCTAAATCCGATTATCAACATGACCTTGTTTACAACTCGCAGTGACGTTAACTTCCTTGTCAAAATGCACGGCAGAAAAATCAGTATGTTTATCAGTATCATGTTTGATCCCCGACCGCAACTTTATAGACGTAAGCTGTACAAATGAAAAATATTATTTGAATGGTTTTTGAAATGAAGTCGCAAGCAACCTACATTATTTGAATCATTAATTAAGCTAACCAATAAGAAGGTGTATTATTATTTATTTGGTTGCTTGCTTTGTTTGTCCAATTTGCTGAATTTCAACTTTAAATCATGTTACGTTAACTTAATGATAAGCTCTGATTTTAAAAGGTGTTTATTTTATTTTTGTCATTTATTGAGATGTTTGTTCCATTGCATATGTGGCAAAAAAAGACAACATTCATTTTTGTAATTTAGAATTGCAGTTTTCTTTCAAGTGGGAGACCGCTTTTTGAAGAATGTACAAAGAAAACTGGCAAACTGGAGTTGTAGAACAGGATTGTTTAATGTTAAACACTGTGTATATGAACTAACACACACGTACATAAAGTGTTAATCAAAAGTGTTTATCAGAAACTATTTGTCGAAATTGTTTATCTTATTAAGATTGTTTGTCTACGACTGCATTTTGTTTTCAAATTTCAAAACTATAATATTTACTTAATTGAAAATATGTGCATTGCTTTATTATTTTCCAATAGCTACCTCTATAAAGCTCAAACATATATGTCTCTGAAATTTACAACAATGATACACAAAACGTAGTAAAAAACTCAAAATGCATTCAATTATTTATAATCGTTTTTATCGAAACAAATATATAACACATATCATAACGATGGATTTGAATGGAATTAAATGTTTTGTTTTAAAAAAATATAACTTTTTCAAATTAAAGTTACTGTGCAATTAATTGCTCGCTTTCCATTTGGGGGTGTTCTTATACCTTAAAGATTGTTTGCAGACCTCCAGGATTTTCTGAACATAAAGCTTAAGCTTGTATAAATGAGATGTGTCGCCGTTTCAAATTACCATTTGCTGCGTATAAAATCGTTAAAAACGTATTAATGTCAACTGGTCATTTTAAAACAGGTTAGATAGTATTTAAACCACACACTGAAACTCATATAACAGTGTCCAGAGATGAATGTTCCTCAACGGCGTTAATGATTTATTTGCGCTCAGCGAAGGACACAAACTGACTGACAAAGTGTATGCCTCGACTTAACGGAATTATATCAACGCTTATTGAAGCTGTCCAGACAATAATGCGCTTCAATATTCTTAAGATAACGTGCAAAGATTTGACCCACGTATTTTGTCAAGTTATTACAAATATGTTACGAAATACGTAAGAAAACATAATATCATAATTATTTTCTGATTTGTGTTTATTGGCAAATGTGTGAAGTTTATGGCTGATACTATAACTCTGATTTAAATATATGAGACTATTTATGAATTCTTGATAAATAAACTGCACCAAATATCGTGTTATGTCCAGTATAATACACTTCATTGCACTTCCTGAACTTAACACATCAATATAAATACGCGTTTAAAGGTAGCAACGCTTAATATGCTGCCACCAAACATTATGTTTTTAAAACAACACAAAAGTTGAAGTTTGCGTACCTTTCGTGTCTATAAGAGCAGTGTAATTTATTCTATTTATAATAAATGGTTTAACACAAAATTGGACAAATAACACATTTAATTTCCAAATGGGGATTACAAAACAGTGTTTTGCCACTATAACCTCAATACGTTTCTATATCAATATTTTGTGCGAATGTCTAGCAATTCATTGATTTGCTATCGTTAATTTACTTAACGTCGCCAACTGTAAGTTGAAGCTAAAGTAACATGTTCTGACAATGATTGATTATGTCGTTACGGCGCTATCATTTACAATGGCACACCACAATCACATCAATCGGACCTTTAATTTCCATTAATTCTACACCCTATCCATGTTTTAGTTATTAAGTTTACATCATATAATTGCTCTTAATATGTTAATAAATTGAAAATAACGAAACTGAGATTAAAACACTTAAATATAGTATAAAGCTGAAACTGTAGTTACACTTCCGCATATTACAAACAATTATCGTGTTGATACAAGTTAATGCCGCCAGATGTTAAGTTTAGAAATAGTGTCGCTTAACCAGTATCTGATTCTTTCTTCGTCTAATTTCATAAGCATACAGTGGAGTGAGTATATTACAATATTTCTCCGCATGTTCAATAACATGTTTCTCCTGGTCGATATAAATGTAACTGTAGTGTGAATATGGTGATAAGTGTTTGCGTGTATCGAAGTCATAAACTCTTTAGCAATCGAAACTCGGAACTGAATAGTACGGAAATTGAATATGTACACAACACTAGCTAACAGCTTGTTACTTTGTCTCGTTAGAGTATTACTGCATGCCCAGTATTTCTTATTCACTACGCACAACATGCCACTGACGCAATGGCGACCACAATAAAAAATTAGCAACATCCTTTTATGACTATAGTTTTATTCAAATAGATTCAACCACCCACCATATTTTGGAAATTAATGCATATTTCTTATAACACTTGAGTTATTTATCTTTATTTAGAATATGTTATCACTTCATCTTTGTTTTTGGTTCATATCGCGCAAAGTTAAGATTTTGTGGAAAAAAATTATATATATTAAAAGGAGGCAACATTTGCAACACATATCATGCACATATTCTACGTTAATCATTGTGTAAATGCAAATAATTAAAAAAAATCTCCTTTCTCGTACAGTAAGTTGGTGTTTATTAGTTTACACGAAGATGTATTTGATGATTTATATAAAACATATTTCAAAATGATTGTTTTCTCATTTTAAATGATGCCTCAATATGTCGAAATGAAATATATTAACAAACCATGGTTCTTAGGGTGCCTTCCTACAATTAGCATGTTACTAAGGAAATATTCGATATGTACAATGTTTTGCCTTAATTGTGCTGTGAAGACATAAACAAATTAATCACATGTCTCACTGGTTTTGTCTTCTTTCGCTGCAAAAAGTAAATTTAACTGTTAAGCGGCTGAATATAAAGAAAACGAGGCTTTTTTTTAACAGTGTCAACATGTTTTAGTTCCAGTGCGTTTTTTTGTTTACAACGACAGATAGAGAAAAACATGAAAACATTTGTGAAAAAGAAATAAGTTATAAAAATAGGGAAATAATTGATCTTTGTAAAAAAAAAAGAAAAGAAGAAAGACGAAAGAAGTGGATGGGCCTGGTTTAGGAAACAATTATGAGAAATTTTAGCAAATACGAACAGCAGAAGGGAAAGGTGACGATCAGACAAAGAAATCACACGCATTGCGCAATGATAGACTGTTAAAAGTACAGCTTATATTCAATCTAAAACGAAAGGCAAATGGGGTAAAGAAACGATATGACAGTTCCCTAAGAAAAGCATACCATGATGTTGTAGAGTAGAGGAGCATATGCGAATATCTTCAGAAATAGAAAAGATGTCCGCAAAAACCAGTGGCAGTGAAAGGTCGATAACCAGACACATTTGTGGCGTGTTCTGAGAAAACTGGGCAAAATGCTTGTGCGTAAATTGTCATCACAGATTAGCTTGTGCAGTCCGCACAGGCTTATCAGGTACGACAATTTCCACTTTTATGATTTTTTTTTGTTTAAATGATGTCTCTTCTTAGCGAAAATCCAGTTTAGGCGGAAAGAGTCCCGGATTATCCTGTGCGGACTGCACAGGCTAATCTCGGTTGACTTTTTACGCACAAGCATTTTGCCCAGTTTTCTCAGAACACGCCACATTTGTCAATCATTTAATACTAATATATGACTCTCAATCTATGACTCAACAACATCCGCACCATACGTTGATTTCTATTTCCATTATCTAAGATAAGTCTGGGAAATCCCCTCCAAGAATAAACACTAGGTTTATGCTGAGAAAGACAGATAACCCAAAAATAGGAATAGTGCTGCGTACAAAATGCTATTCTATAGTCGACAGCTTGAATAATAAGAGGGAAAATACGACGAAAACGACATTGTTAAACCATTAGGAGTATAAATCATCCAGAAGTACAAATGCATTTCGAAGTTTGTAAAGAGATATTTGCACATCAAACAGATTTATTATGTAACATTATATGTGCGTCCTATTAGGAAACACAAAGACTTTCTTAATAAATATTCCGACCTAATTTGTCTAGCATGCATATTTAAAACGAGAGCATCTCATGTGCATTGCATATAATGTGTACAATAATGTTAAACAAGGTTATACATGCATGAATCATTAAGAAAATACATCTGCCACGTTTTGTATGAAAAGCTGGTTGTTTGAATTTTTCATGTTGGAGATGTACCCATGTTGGTGTAATGTGTTATAATTGTATTGTCTTTCTATGAATAGTTGAACAGTTCCTTACTTATGTGAGGTTCGTCTTTGTCCCTTAAAAACATTTGCCTTAAGTGAACATGACACCTTATCTCCGAATAATATGCCTTGCGTTTTATTTTTCATATGTATTGTATAATGTGTGAAACGGTTCGGTTCATCTTTTATCATATTCAAATGCCATTTCAGAATATTCACCATTTACAATAGTTATTATTCTGTCCACTGATTACCTCCTCAAAGACCTGATGATATAAATTAACACATCGTTTACGCTATATTTCTTCACAAACTATCAGCCACATTCGAAAGGTTACAGATTATTAAGGTCTAATGAACGTGGTTTACCTGAACTGAATATCTGGTTATTAAATAGATTATTAATGGGAAAGCACATCCAGACAATGTATCAGAATATGGACAGAAATTTGAATTTTACAACGAAGTGTTTTGATGAAACAAGTGTTGTTAAACACAATGCACATTTCTCAATTGGCGTCAACATTGTCGATAGTGTTCCATGATTTGCCCNTTGTTTTTTTCGTTTTCCCCAGTATATGAACAACACACGACAAACCAAATACCGGTCGATAACCGATTAACATTAGCAGTAGCAACACACAGTTGTAGAGATAATTAAACTAGCAAAGCAAGTTAAGTTTTAATACAAAATCCACAAAACGATGTCACTGCAATTATATCATCCTCCATTGTGTTTACCGGAAACGTTAAATTGTTTGAATGAATATAACACGTTCAGCCAAGTTTTAGAGAGATTAACTAAGCAGCAGATAAGCAGTATTTGGATCCTCTATTCGGACGGGCTGTTTAAGACCTTTACTCTTTGATACAAATGTGTATCTATTTTCAAAATTTGTACATATTAATTTGTATAAACTCGTAACAGCATAGTGGCAAAACAAGTGAGTCTAAAAAAGTATTTTCACTCATACAAACAACAATGAGGAAATAACAAGCTCATAAATGATGAAGCGCTGCGGAATAATAACATTTTTTCGAGGTGTTTGCACAAACCCATCTCCATATATGAGTTTATTTCTAAGACGAATATGCTCTTGTCGTTAAGTTCTGCTTCATGTTATAAGAAAACACTTATTAAACATTACAAAGATGCATCATATTGAAGACAAAGCACACCAATATTGTTGTATGAGCAATTAACGATACGGAAAAGATGTTATGTTAACAACGTTTCGTATATTTTCAGCTAATATGATTTCCAATTCACGCGTTAAGTAATAAAGGACCCGCTTATGAAGCTCTACATATTCCTCTGCATTCTTAAACAAGTTTGAGGAGTAATATTTTCCGCTAATGAGACCACGAATGGGGGAAAGAATCTGGTCTGCATATGACATAAGACCCATGTTTGCACAGCACGGTTCACATGATGTTGCATGGGCTGTAACGGGCATGTTATAGATATAGAAACGCTGATTTTTCAGCTATGCATCCAACCAACCTGGATTTAATTGCCTTTAAAATAATACCTGATATGATAATTAAACAATCGTTAAAACCTGCTGTGGAAATTAATAGTTTACAACTTGTTAAACAAAGACGATTTTTTAACAGAACTTGAATGAAACAAATACTGAGTATAATACAAATGATGATAAATATGCAGAACTCAACTTATTAAACTTGTGTCTATGTTATCAATGTATGCGGTAGTATATGTTTATGTATATACCTAGTCATATGATATTCCCAATAAATATATATAAAATTCGTGTATGAAGGCGAACACATGGTTTGCAGTCATGACTGTTTGTCAGTCTGTCCGTCCTGCTTGACATAATTATTGGGACACCGGGACAATTGATGCAGCCCGCAATTTATTTGTTTAGCACAGTCCAGGCCGTTGTCGGTCTATTTAATAAAGCATTATGTGATGAGCAATCCCAGATTCGAACAAAATACGTAATGAATTGCCTGAAAACATAATAATGTTGTTAATTTTCTCTATTACAGTGCTCGTCTTAATTGCGCGAAAATTGATATAGAGTTAATAAATAAAATACGTTGTGTTAAGCGATTGACAATAAACGTTTGATTGACTATTACGAAACCTAATAGATCACGTTGTATATGCGACTTTACCAAATATGTATTGCGTTAACAAAAGTTGCCTTATTTTAAGAAGTACAACAGCACGTGATACACGAACTAACATAATTCTTTGATAGGCCTGTATATATCAATTATTTTGAACGCTAGCGGTGCATACACTTGAATCATTTGTCCTTAAAGCTTTTTGTCCAGTTTCGCGATTTCAATTTAGCAAACATATATTTGATCGCATATATTTCTGCAGATGTTAAGATCTTTCCTAAAGTATAATGTCCCTGGTGATTTGTCTGGGTTGAAAGTTGTCAGACACGCAATATTCAGACAGGAAATTAATGTGCACCGTTAATGTGGCCATAACAGCACTCATCAAATTAAAAAAAAAAAGTGTCTGTTTAAATGATATTCCCTTTAATGTTCGGAAAATTGTATATTATTAATCTCGAAGATGTTATATAAATATGTCATGCGTGTGTGCACTGGGCGGGTAAACGATTCTTTCTCATTACTTACAATTTTTGTCTTATTGACTAAATGTTCATTCCAATATTTGTTGGGGACGTTTATATAAATTTCATTAAACGCTACATTAGAATGAATGTTTTGTGAATAAATATGTGCCGAGTGTGAAGCATTGACCGTTGCGTGGCGGTGAGTTCAAAACTATTAATGTGCGGTGTATTTGTCTGGTGTATGTCATCGGTAAATGTATTATTTAAATTGCCACATAAGTGAAATGTTCTAAGCTAAATGTGTGCTATAAACCGTTTAAATCAATTGGCATTGACCGTTAGAACGCAGCGACTTCAGTTTAATTACTTTGTGTTGTTGTTGTTGTTTTTTTTGACTGTGCATAATAATATGGCAATTGGTAACTTGCCTTAATAACTGCTTTCTTAGTGATGCTAAGATAAACCTCCTGTTTATGCAACTATGGGTCTGCTTGTTTTGTTTCAACGCATCTGTAAACTGCATGTACAAATAAATAATTATTCAAAAACATGTTTCTCTAATACTGATAAGGAGTAAATTGACACACTTTGATTAGCGCTAATCTTCTACATCATTTCTATGAACTCTATAATAAAGTGTTGCATATTAAATGTTCGTGTTTTTTATAATTCAAATTTATTTTATTTACTTCGGTTAAACCATTGCTTACCGAATATACGAATACATTCATCTAGTTGTCAATGTGACCGAGGTTTATAAAGAGTTATGGTTAAATATGTTATTTCTACTCCTGATAATGAACAGATAAATCTACTTTATTTACAGAAATATTTTAAACACTGCAGACGTATGTCCTTTGATAATATATTAGCACAAATAAATGCCATTACTCACATTCAAAGCAGTTGTTTTGTGTAAAGGATCACGTCTCATTGAAATTGCGGGTGCGACTTTAATTTGACAAAACTATTTTGTGAATAGAGTAATAACTTAATATGCTAAAAGCAAAGTAAATCTCATTGTTATACTGCGATGATACCGACAGCAAAAGAGTATTGTTTTAACTCTTAAAACAGTTAATTAAATCATGTTATAACAAACCGACTGCGGATATGACTACTTTAGTCATAGGTTCTAGACAGTGCATGTACCAATTCAATACATACAATTATATTTCATTTATATAATTGAAACAAACAAGTGGAACGTAAACAGGATTATAGCTCCAATTTTGTATTAAACACTCTAAACCCAAAATATGGATGTTTTGCTCGTTAATATATTTGCAACAATGCATCATTCCATCAGAAGTATTTTTCGTGCGACACAAAAATCCGACAGACCAACGGCATAAAGAAAGGGTAAGGGAAACTCAGATTTACGACGAATATTACTATTTACAACCCTACCAAGGGAACATATATAATTGCTTATTAAATAACGAAAATGCATTTATATAGTTATAAACAACACTATTACCAATATTAACATATTATCATTCAATCCTTTCTGATAAGATGTCTCCAAGAAGTTTTTATCCATCCAAGCTAAATTCAAGTTCCGCAACACGTCTAGCTTTGACATTGATATTAACCATTCGTTGTATTTAATTGCATGCTATGATATGATTATCTCTACTCTGAACCTTCCATATTTTATTAAAGGCAAATTACATATTGCTTATAAAATGCAAGACAAAACATACAACACGAGCTAAACCACTTACGTTAACGATTTAAAAACAGCACATCAAACTAGGCAATAAGCCAAGACAATTGTAAATACACCTTAGCCACATAGCATCGCACGTCATAATAGTAGTAAAAGAGAATATAAATTCGATTTAGTTGCAATGTTATTACTATATAGTATAGTATAGTATATCATAAATAAGAGCAACATCATTAAAAGTGTCTCGGGAACGAAATGAAGTTAAAACGAGTATCAGCTAATTATCTTTTGTTGGCAGAATCTACAATGTAGCATGTTATAGACAATTACTCCAGATCATCGTAATACATCACAGTGACAAGACGTACATCAAGGTGTAATAACACCGACAACTTAGATGGGGTGTTCATGCATACTACTTATAACTACAATTCGAAAAAATGATAATAACAAAGATTTTGCGCCAAAACCTGAATTGTTTATGTCATGCTCCAGGTACATATTCTAGCGTCAAAGTAATTTTCATTGCACAGCTACATATATTGGATACGTTTTAAGTTTTAACATGCATATAACATATATAATGGAACATATATCGATTAAAGATGTTACTTAGAGTGAACATGTGAACATTAAAAGATTCTAGATAAATGGCCTGCTGTTACGTTATTATACTATCAAATGTGAATATATGTAAGACATTTCGTGAAAATCATTTATCAATGATTACCGAAACTACATTGTGTATCTTTATGAAGCCATTGTAAACTGTTGCATGACATAGCATTGATTAAATACTCAATTAACAAAGAACTGCAATGATCGCTTTGGTCATACCCTTGCAAAGGAACGTACTACCTAACAAAAAGACCCCGATATTATGATTCTGTGACGATCAGATCATTTGAAATGTGACATATGTACTTTGCTAGTTTGAACAAAAACAATTAACACGTCAACATTATATTAAATGTTTCCTAGTAGAGTAGTATCTGCAGTATTCATGTATTGTTAAAATAAATGCTATATCGGCAGAAGCCACTACGTGCTCCTAAGAACATGTCCAAAGCCGCTTACAACAGAGTCTAGACAGGAAATCAAACATCGAAAAATGAAGTACCATCAATATATTTTATTAAAATTTTTGTTTCGTATAAGCATCGACTAGATGCGTAAATAATACCAACCGAACGCCAAACTTAGCATTGTTCGAATTTGATCATCCATACGTTATTTTGTGTCCAATAATTATCAAGTTGTAAGATGTAAACCTGTCATTAACTGACACAAACACTGTAAATTGGAATGTTAAATCACTGGATAATTCGTGTCTTAACAATCCCATTACGTAGCTTATCGCTGTAATTACGGCGACCATAAATCATTATCACAAAAAGAGATAACTAAATTGATAGAAGGTCTTGGTTATGAGAATCTGTATAAAATATCTCCTCTGAAACAGCAAGTCACTTGTAGTGTGTCCTTCTTATTTTACAAGATTTCATTCTCTTGATTTTGCAATTAATCGGGGTCGATTAGGCAATATCCTAGAAAAACGTAACATTATGCGGAAATTCGTGTCGTGATATAAGAATTAAAAAAAAACAAATTTTGCAATAATATAAATGCACGTTTGTGTTCCCATCTTCGCAGAAAGCGGTATATAAGAGTCGCACTGCCCGCCCGTCTGTCTTTCTATCAGTCTGTTCGTATTTTTGTATGTCAGTCTGTCAGTCTGTTTGTCCGTTCATTAATTTGTCTCTCCGTCTGAGACTGACTGAGTGTCGCGTGTGTCATCCGTCTCATAACATCGAACTTCAAAGTCATACGTAGGGGTCAAATTTCATATATGGCCATACAAAGCTTGTTTCCGACATATGAGGAATTTTAAGACAAAGAGGGAATGGTGGGCCATATGCTATATGTATTGATGTATTGTTTTGAATAAATTAGACTCAACACGTTCAAATTACATTCCTTAAATGAATGAGGTCTTTTTTTAAGACGACATATTTCTATTATCAAATATTGCTTGTGGGAACAAAACAATTTTTAAAGTCCGAATGATACTTGTTGAGTTTTTATATAGTAATTCTTCAAAAACTAAAAATAAAACAGTTTAATGAATTGAGGAATATTGAAACTACAGGAACAGTTTTATGATACAAGTGGTTATAAATTAATAAAATGCATAGTTAAGAAGTATAACAAAGACAATAAACAATAAAAAAAATCATTGCCGTATCCTTATACGATATTAAGGGAAATACGCAAATGGAAAGGGTCAAAGGCAGAAAGCCGCGTTATCGGCAGTGAAAATAACATTCGATTCTTAAGGATAAGTAATATTTTCTTGATTCGTCATCAGTACTGATGATTATATGCCTGATTAAATATAACGAGCGCAATATCGGTCATTTCGTTAAAGTTTAGGGCCAAAGGCAGTATGCATGCCAAGACATTGATAATTTGTTTAAATGAAACTATCAACTACAGCATATTGACTAAACATAAAAAGAAAATCAATGCTCAAATAAGTTACGTAGTGAAATAATCAATTATTCGATGTGTTATATATGTTGTTATTTACAGTGTATTGTTTTACAACAGGATACATAAACAACACTGCTGAAATTACTGCTTATATTCATTTTGTGTTTTGTTTTTAATTGTGACTCTACATGACTATGTGTTATTGACACTGACATGAACATGTCTTGTTAACACCTCTGTTATAGGAAACAATGAAACTCTGTAAGGAGAGCAATTGTTTTTCTCACCCACCACTTCCGCATCAAAGCGCATTTACTAATATTATACAACGATCACCGCCTTTAAAAATTCAATCAAAAGCATGGTGAGTCTGAACCGGTTTGAGGACTAGCCAAACCTCACTTTGTACCCAAAATTAATCACTAACCCAACTCGCGTCCTAAACAAACTCAATAAAATGCACGTATGCAGACAGAAATTAAAACATTACTGTCAAAGCCTGACGCATGCATCGAACCGAACCGAGTCATGTATGTGGCTAGGGCGTCCTAAAACCAGTTTAAGCATCAAGTGATATACTGTGTAAATATACCGATATAGATGCTATATATTGTCCTATAAACTTTTAAAATCCAAGCTCAAAAGTGTATAACTTATGTGCCGACTTAAAAGTACTTGCATATCAGTTTTCCAATAGATACATGAGTAAGTGTCAGTATTCATATGTTGTTAGTTTTCAATATATTACAAGTGCTAGAGATAATAGGTACCTATTGTTTATTGAACTAGAATTTGCTTCGTTGTTCAATACGTTTATCTGCTCGTGCTAATTAAAATTATCCATACACATATGCAATTATAGATTATAACTGTATTGAATTCTTTTAAACACATCCCCATAAGTGTTTTATTAGTTTCAACAATACAATAAATGTCACTACAACAAACACATACTTAACCTGTGCGTGACGTTATAGATTCACGTTCTGGCTGAAGATTGTTATCATGTTCAGTTTTTGACGACATTTTATTTAAGTTATTAGTATGATGTATACACACCTTAGCTATGAATTCAAGCAATTAACACGTTGATTTACGTTTTCTTAGATATATAACAATGATCTGTAATTTATGTATTAATGAACTAAATACACATATCAGCTTATCATTTTCGGAAGACTTGCTATTAATTTCCTACAAAACTGTTATAATAATTTTACCAGTTTATAGGTTATATGAAGTTTAGTTAAATTACCACAGTACAAGAAGTTAATTCATTTTGCTTTGAAATTTGCATATTAATTTATATACATGTATACTGTAAATGTTAACGGAAAACCAGTATTCTAAATACGTCATTTCTCAACAATTCGTTGCAGTCTTATTTTGTTTGTCTCTCTTAATAAACTCGCATTGTTTTCGATAAATATCAAACTTCTATCCTTATGTCTGTAATGACGTTGTTGTGATATCTTTTTCGGAAAGATGAAAACATTCTTTCTAAATGATTTCAAACAATTTTGTTTTAAGTACAAGGTTGTCACATGTATTTCATTTATTTCAATATAAATCGCTTAATCTCGCTGTCAAGTTGGCAATATTACACTTTATTCACCAAAACTTCATGACGTGCAACATGTCAATTAGTTTAGAACTTTTGCAGCTTGTAAACAGAAGCAAATGTCAACTAATACGATAATAACTGTCTTTTTAATTCGTTGAAATCTTGCACTGCGGAGAAAATTATGCACCACTTTCAACATTAAATTTACTTCATGAGCAACGTAAATCTAGAGCGTGTTTCCAGAAAGAAAGTTGCTTGACGTACGTATTATTATCGACAAAGTTTATGAGGAATTTCGAAGAATCGCTTCCGCTTCTATGAAAATGCTCGAATGTATATGTTAAATGCACGTCAATTTAAAATATGCATACAGTGTTGTGAATAAATGAGGATGAGCATAAGTTGGTGATGTTATATGAATCTGTAACGTTTTAATCATAACTATACCCAGCAAATGTTGTCACAAGTGTTTGATATAGTTAAAGCGATTAGTTATTGTTTTGGACATGTGCGTTATTTGTTATAGCCTTATCGAATCAAATTTAAAAACTAGAAAGTATTGGAAACAATAACAAGTATTCTGTCTGTAAACTTTGTACTTTATACTTAAAATTTACGACGTCCGTTATATACACTTTACACACATGCATTAAACCCCTTTTTCACAGAGCGAGACTCATATATAAAAATCCGAAACTCAATTACATAAACATATGACATATTCATTCTATCAGCAGGTCTTTTTAAAAGGTCAGTGAGCAATTGCCTTTATGCAATTGTCTATATACCGTATAAGATAATGTGTACATCAAATAACATTTAAATGCATTTAACTTGGTTTACACTCATCGAAGGTTTTTCAAACTATTGGTTGCTTCAACTGGTTTGAATGCTTCTCGAACATCCATCATAGCCTATATTTAATCACACACTGTACACATTTAAATCCGCATGAGGCTTAAATCATCGCAATGAAATAAAGTTAAACACATATTATGATAGTTAGAGTTACACTTCGTGAGAATATTAATTCCTCTTAATTTCTATTTTTTATTGATATTAATCTGATAGATCAACAGAACTGCAACGTGTAAGTACAATAGAACAAAAAGTTAAATCCCTGCTCATCCGGCATGAATCGAACATACTGTACGCATTACTGATCTGCGTTAAGCATCTCAGTTTGATAAGTCTTCATGAGTGAAGTATTCATCTACCAAAGCTTGGCGGTATGCACTAAATATTCATAATAAATACTCTTTAAGAAAGTTGTTCAATTCGGTCTGAAACTATCTCAATGATATGAACCGATTCTGACAGAGACCGCATGACGCGAATCAACTATAATTTATATACTTTTATAGAACCGTTGCGTGAGAACAATAAGTAAGTCTGTCAAAATGAATAGGAAGATTGGTTTGAAAAGCTGGTTATATACACATTTAAACTAAAGATATTTTAAACATTATTTCTTGCCTACTAAAACACAAGTCGAAATGTATTTAAACCGGTTTAGTATATTTTACATGATATATTATTTAGGCATAATTTTATCAAAAGGCGTTCGATTGAATAGATTGTTATTGATATATTCGAGGTTGAGGCACTTGAATATCTTGCGAAGTCTTCTTTTTAGCCGTAGACAACTTAATGTCTTTCTCATTCGTATGTGCTATGAAAACTGTGTGTTGTCAATAAAAACTATATGTACGATTGAACGTCTCGTTCTCATAAAACATTTCGTCAAACAGCAGACCCGGAGCTTAACCCAAGCATGATATTCAGATTGACGATGAAGTGGGTAGCCAAAACTTATTAAGTTTACTGTGTATGCTGTTCAACATGTTGCGTATAACCTCTGTTGGTTGCTGTTGTTATCATCTTTTCAAATACAATATTATTACAAATACTGTATCTATTGAATTTGCCCATTATATAACTAAACTGAATCATTTGCGAAGTTTAGTTTATTCCCTCCACATTGCGTATGCTAACAATACGTGCATACGCTTCAATAAAACAGCAAGACTAAACTTATATTGTTCCATAGTATCTTTCGTTCGAGTGTACTTGATATGCGCATTGAATGTCGCAACTTATGGAAATACAATATACGGTTCTGCTTCAAACACTGGCCACCAATACATGTAAATACGTATCAATAGAACGTTTGTTTTGTGGCGAAGACATATCATGTTAAGACATGTGCAAGGGAAAAGAAATAAGTTACAAAACTTGATTAGACAGGACACATATGATCTTTACAGTGGCAAGGACAATTGAATTTCTATTGTAGATGTTCAAGGGATAATAATGCGACGTATTTTAGTTCAAAAAGCTCTGTTGGACAACCATCGCATCGAATAATCTGATAAATAAGCCGCATCGATCGAAAATTGGTCTTATTCCTTAAGCAGCCAGCTTCGCTCCAGGACAGCCTGTTTATAAATGCAATCTGGTCAGGAACTAGTTTGTCCGTGAATGAGGCCACGCAAGATGCGTAAGTTTATAGTAGACAGGGTTGTTCCTGACAAGACTGAGGGAATTCTCATGATGCTGGTATATAGTTACGCCGACCACATGTAACATTACAAATGAACGCATATTAAAAAATCATCATCTTAACTTGCATTTTAAGTCGTTTACGTTTATTGTTTATCTTAATCAATTTGATCAAAATAATAATCCTTACCGCTAACTTTGAATATATAACATGCTACTGGGAGATAAACTATTTAATTTATTGTGTTTGCTAGATTGCGATTCCAATATGTATTCCATATAATTGTTTTTTAGACAAATCTTAGATTAAATTGCAACAAATTTAGTGTAAGTAATATCTTTATGATTGTTCAATGTGATAATACAGTGCTTTAATCAGACAGGTTTGGTTTTGAAATTATCTGCTTAACGCATAAATGTGTTCAAGCTAAAGCAAAACTTTTACACGGTTAACCTTATTGAAATATTGCATGACGTCTGATTAAATCCATCTTGATTTAAAGGCCTAGTTTGAAGAATGTTAACCCTCTCCCCATGTGGTATTCTAGTCTGCTCATTGGTACTAACACACGATAAATTGGCCCACCATTTTTTTTTCATCGCATCAAACTGAGATAAGGCTGTGGCTGGGCAGGATTTCAATAATGTGTTTTTTTTTATTTCAGAATTGGAAAACAAGGTTCTGTATATGGTCTCTTTCAATAATATATTATTAAAAAAAAAAGAGAATATAGTTCGATGTTTAATTTTATTTTAAATTTCGTTCATGGGTAAAAATATCAAATATTGCCAGCTGTGACTTATTAACTGAACATCATTATTATATTTTGTTGTATATGATGATTTTTTTAAAGAAAAAGAAATATAAATGAGAACGCGCATGACAGAATTGTACAAAACAACATTATGTAATAATTGTCAATTATAAATTTTTTATTATTTATAAATTCCATTGTATTCTTGTAAACTGAACCTCGGCCTGGGCTTTATTTAAAACACTTAAGCAGGGTTATTGTTGTTAATTTGACATGCCAGAATGCCCTGTACTTGAAATCTTCTTAATTGTGATGAGGCGCTTTTTATTCTGCTGATAACGAATATTCCTTGTGTAATACAATACAAGATTGAGACAACATAGACTTATATGTCAAAAGAAACTAAAATAAACATTCTGGATAAATCAATACATCTATCTTATAAAAAAACAAAAAAAAACAGCAGCATGTTATCAAGTGTAACTCTTCTTTTTTATAGATATTATTTGAAACTGTCGAAATTGTAAGACAGGTTTATTAGACACCAATAACACGATTCTGCTTCTTTTGTTTAATATAATGTTCTATAAAAAATATGCCGTAATTATTCAACTTGTTTTGTAATAAACAAGTTTTTATTTTTTCCAATGAATAACCTAGCAAGGAATACAATCAATAATTTGGATAGACATCCCCTTGTCCAGTTAAGTTGCCTGTGGCCCGTGTATTGAGTTGATAAGATATTGATTACCACAGTAGGTTGCTAATAGAAAATGTAGAAAAAGCTGTTTTTGCGGTGGGGTGATGAGGGGAGATAATCATAAAGAAGGGTTGAAATAAAGCCTATGATTTAACAACGTAATAAATTAAACAATAACATAATGCCATTAACAAACATTACATTTTTATTTAATGTATACATTGTAGAATGGAGCATTACAACGACTTGAATACATACATGAACTATGTGCGTTACATATCATTTCAAACCTATCACCAAAAAGTAACTGGTCTGGTGTATATAACATTGTATATATACATAACGCACATAGCACAGGCATACTAGCAGTGTACAGTAAGGCCAGTGCATGTGGTGACAGCAATTGCACATGTGATTTTAGAAGAAAAAACATGCATATAATAGTTATTCTATACAAGATTCATGTATTGCATCATGTACATTTCTCGTAAATAAACAGAATGCGTTTAGTAGATGTAACTGTAATAAGAAAACTGAATACAATATTATATGCGGAACTGATATCTGTAAGGGTTTTTACTGTCTTTTGTCTTTTTCTATACGAAACAAAATGAAAGATGTTTAGTGTAACTATATTAATTCATATTGTCCGTTTGCTATTAAAAACGCTAAGGGAGTGATAAAAAAGGATATTCATAAATCGGATTGCTCACAAATCATTTGAAATACTATAACTTTGACACTGTCGTTATATGGTTCTTTAAAAGTGTATTATACAAGTGAAGACCTACAGTAGGTATATGATGCTTGTTAGCGATATCAGCGGACTAACAGTTCGGTTTGACGATACAGGTATGGACATAGTTAAACTTTATTCATTGTTATTTTTCTTACAACGTGTGAACTAAACAGACAAGCATGTAATTAACATCATTTAGATAACATATTAAAATACTCCAAGTTATTATTTCAATAAAATATCCAAACAATAATCATTATTATCAGAAGAACAGTACAATATATGTTTCTTTAAAAAAAGATCCTCTCAGCTTATAAAAGAGCTGTCGTATGCTTTTGTTTAAAGTCATGTTTAGCTCGACTTTTCGAAGAAACGGCCCTGTAATTTTCATCGGTTGGTGAGTTTCTCAGGAATGGCTTGAGGGACTTCATTCAAACTTAGAGAATGTATCCCTCATGTATAATGACCCAAAGGTAAAGTGCCTAGGTCTAGTTTTAACTTTGTCAAACTTAGGGACCATTTTACTCTTAAACCGACATGTATTCGGTATATTAAAATGATCTGACAGACCAACTTTGGAAAAGCTAGTAAAAAAAAATGTGTCGAAACTAGGGTTCATTTTCACTTTTCATTTGCAAGGTTTGACATGGTACATTGTAAATAGAATGAATGAGAGCAAGGTCGATGGTACTGTTACAAAATGTAGCAAAATAGTTTCGGCATAAGATCTCGAATTGAGAAGTAAACATAAATATAGCGAATGACACCTTCATGTTTGTTTGCATGTAAGACACTTTGGGTCAAGGTCAACAGTCAAGGTCACTGGAAGTAAATACGGACGTTTAGTGTTTGTTCAACATCAAACTCAATTTGTGTCTCTTCGGGTTTTTGTTTTCAAATTACTTGATATAAAAAGTAACTTAAATAGTTAAGTTAACACTGTGCTTTATACAAAAGCCAAAAACTCTGATTGAAGGAGGATATTTCGAGCGCGATGCACTTCGGCATGTCTTGTTTTATATGTTATGTAACATGTATTGTTAATTTACGTACTAGATTAATGTGCGTCGTTATATTCTGATAAAACCAGACACTTAACAAAGGTATACCATATATGTAGACCAAAATTTATTTTGTTCAGTATTTATACGGCTTGAGTTTTTATGTCATTTAAAGTCTATAATTGTGGAACATTGCAGATGTAACTTAAAGAATTGCGTATGGTTCATAATGTATAGATTGTCATTGATATTGACGTTTTTCCTCTATTACATATCCTCATGTTTGTTTTGACAAATGATCAATATAATACAACATATTTTTTATTGTTATGACAGATGATGAATATGTTGGCATTTGACGCTCCGTTAGAAGTTTCATCTTTTATCGATAAATTGTGTATCTGTTGTCGAGATAAGCACTTTGAACAGGTAATCCTAATGACTTGCAGCCTTTTATTTTTTGCAGAATCCAAGGTTAAATCAGGCAAAGAGAGGTGATTTCATTCAAAGATAAAACGAGGCTAATCATTGACCGTTTTAAAGCGGTGATCCCAATTTTCATAATTTTATGTTTAAAGTTTATGTTCTGTTATAAAAGTAGTGTTTGAGACCAAGAATTCATGTCATGATAGAGATTCTGTGATTTTGTGATGTGTGTTTTGGATAACGCTGATTGAGATTTTTACCGCATTCAAATATGAACAGTCCACGATAAAATTGTTAAATGTTTATACATACGGATATGTGCTATCTTTAAAAATGTAGATGATATTATACTTGTAAATAGCTGCCTGGCATTATTTCATGGCAAAACAGACATACAAACATTATAAATGATAATCAAACATACGAAAACAGTGTCATTGTTGTGTGTCGTGTAAGTTACACTCTCTTTTGTGCCATTGGAAATACCTTAGCATGGTTACTATAAGGTAGGCTGTATTGTTTTAACGTATTGGATCTGGGAATTCGAAGCTTTTACTGCGTTTTTATACTTATTGGTTTTGCATTTAACCGTAAAGCACATGAAATTATTAACGAGACTAGGAAATGTGGTAATCGTCCAATCAAAATTTAAAAAAGCCTTTAAAAAAGCAATACTTATTACGAATCCAAAAACACAAACTTACTCACCTGGACTCACCCACAACAAAATGTTAATTAATGGCAAATTAGTACAAGGTCCCGTGACTTGGAGTTGTTTTTACGATTATCAAGCAAAATAGCGACACGCAAACCTTTAATTGAGGTGACCGAATCATTTGTATTTGGTTCTCTACCAAACTTACCAAGCCCAGTGTCCAAATTTGTATTGTTACAATTTGCTACATGTTAAATAATGCAGATTTGAGATTATTACTAACAGGATTGAGTATATTGTTTGATTATATAAGAAATAGGCAAAAGGTTATGTGCTTGCACTAAAAGGCTAGCGAGTGGTTACAACGACTTTTTTCGCCTCACACTGTCTCTAGAGCATCATTTATTCTATATATAGACATAAAGATTAGCATTGTTTTCTGGTGCGTTGAATGCGACATGTACAGGGTACATGAAATTACGTTCAAAAGATTTGTTATTATATTATGGTAGCAATGTGCCATTGACGTCATACATGTATGACGCGTGTAATAACTGGATACTGGTGGGAAACATTACGATATAAATCCGCGTATTCGTTAGCGTTATATATCAATACCATTTCGATGATTTCACGCCTTCCTCAGTTTTGCACTGATCTTTAAAGGGTGAATGCATCTTATTGCTCATTTTTGTAAAACTACTAGTTCTATTATTTAAAGAACAACTTAAACCGATTTTATATTTAGTTTACTTTGCAAAGAATTATATTGTATGTAAACATGTAAATCCCAAAGGTTTGTTGACAAATATGCCAAACCATATAGCGCTAATGAAGCCCATGAAAATTATTAGGAGATACATTATCATATTAGGTTGTTTCCAATATTTTACACTCCTTGAAATTGTTTTGAATCTTACAAACACAATGAAACAATTGTCAGTTCTAAACACTCGTGTTGGTCATGTTAATTTCAGGTATTGTATAGGAATGTTATTATAAGGGGCATACCATGATATTTATTTAAGTTTATTTATCAAGCCCTCATAAATATTCTGATATATTTAAATCCTAGTTTTAATATCGTAAAATAGTTTCAAATTGAGTAAGAACACGTAGTTATATTTTTTTTTTTGGTTTAGTATCAGCCATAATTTTCATACATTTGCCAATAAACAGAAATCCGGAAAACAATATTGCGTGTTCTTATGCAATTCGGAACTGTTTAATAACTTAACACAAGCCGAAGTACAAACCGTTGCACTTTATCTTACGTGAATTGGAGAGCATAATTGTCTGGACAGCTTCGATAAGCGATGATATTTTTTTTTCCATTAACTCGAAGCTTACACTTTGGCAGCCAGATTTCGGCATACGCTGGGCTAGAATAACTCATTTACGCCGTTCAGGAACATTCATCTCTAGACGCTTATATATGTTTTTCATTGTATTGTAAACAATACTTTCTAGCCTGTTTTAAAAGGACCAGTTGATATCGATACGGATTGTTCTTAGAGAATCTAAATACATGTACAAATCTACAAGATTTATTTTTGAATTGTGTCCATTGCAATTTTCCGAGACAATTTAACCAAATAATATAGAATTATTTTCGGGGGTTCTCTGTTAGCTTAGCATGGCCTTGAAGTAACACGCGTCATTTGATAAATTTCTGTGTATCGTCCCCCTTGAATTGCCATTTAACAACGTTTCCGAAGTTTTACCCGCAATGTCGTATAACTCGATTGATTAATTCGCTTGTGTTGTCATGTTCGAGACATAACCGATTTTATACGTAGCAAAAGAGAACTTCAACTGGCGACACATTTAATTTCTTCGGAAGATCCCCGAACAATCTCCAATGAATAAGAAATCCCCAGAAATGACTCGACAAGTAACATGTGAAAGCGAGCCGTAAATTCCACAATTACTTTAATTCATAAAAGAAATATTTTTTAAAACAAAACCTCAAACATTCAAATCCACCGTAAAGGTATTTGTTTTATATGTTTTCTGATAGAAACGGTTATAAATAATTGAATGCATTTTGAGTCCTTGACTTCCTTTTGTGTTTCATGGTTGTAAATTTCAGACATATATGCTTATATATAGAAAGAATGTTCCTTGATCGCTTGCATGTCTTCCAGTAACATCCAGACCATCCGATATAAAAATAATGAAACTCTAGAAACAGTATACCGAAATAACGTCCGTTAATCTTGTATGTTTAAGGCACGTGATAAATTTAAGAAAAAAATGTCAATACATAAAACACACATTTAACTATTAAATCATAGATGGGACTATCTGACACAGGTTAATTGCACAAAATTGCTAAACTAATAACGATTTGAGACATTTTATTTGAATTTTCGTCATTGTGAACGGGAACGAGATGCTTTGGGTAAAGCATTCGATTCAAAGAAGATTTTAGTCCAATAGTTTTCGGCCGTATAACCGTGCATCATGGCTATTTACTTATAAAACAAAGACTATTCATGTAATTTGAGTTACACAACTTACTAAAACTTAATTAAATTATTAAGGATAAAATTGTAAATGATAAATTGCAATGGTATACTTGCGATAACGCGCTGAAACTTTACATATGGAAATTTAAAAAGTATCTGTTCATTAATATTTGAAATAATGTTCATTGCAAACACATAAGTATTGGAACAGTTGCTAGATTAGTGTTATTATAATGAAATCAAACTTTTAAAATCTAAATGTAAATACCAATATCAGCATTTTCCCTCTTTTATCCCGTAACAATTCAAGTAACATCTATATCATTTCAAACATAAAAATCAAAGCCATTATGCTGTAATTTAAATAACAACATAGACCACTCAAAATCGCGTGACTTCCATACAATCCTTGAAGATTCAAAGACAAAAACAAGAAATTAACACGGTAATACTGTTAATCATATCATCAAATCAGAATAACAACATAACAACATAAATAAAAGACAAAACATAAAGACAAACACATTAATATATATGTCTTTGCTATAACATTCACTCTAAAATGAGTTATCGATTTTATATTAATAAATATATTTGTTTGACTCGATAACATGATAACACTGATTTAATATCCTGTTGCATTTTGCCCTATGTTTATACTTTCGTAATAATGAGGATTGAAACGCCTTCTGTTCGTTGTATGTTTTCCGACTGCATTAAAACCGGATTAATAATATAATGACATATGCCAAGATGGTACATGAGCGCTTTCGAATGCATGGCAGAGCTTGACGTTCATCTGTTATCATTGATCCTTTAAATGAAAGCAAATCAAATATTGGTAAATTGAAATGACTGGAGGCCGTCTTATATGTATTCTACCGCAAACCTTCATCAGTTGCATGGCGACGAAGCGGTCACTTCATATGTATTGAGCTGCTCAATAATGCCAGTAAATAAATATTAATCAACTTAACTAATATTTGAAAGTGATATATATCAAAATCTGAAGGTGTATTAGTAAAAACCTACATATGGATACAATGTTCTTGATAAAAACTTCAGTTTCGCAAGGGATTTTTTTTTAATAATGGATAGAAGTTTATACGTTGCTGATTCCACGGATGTAATGCCTCAATTGGTAGAAAACTCATCCGGAAATACATCGTTTAAACACTAGATAGTCCACAGACAATTATGTCATAGAGATAAACATAGTTAAATAAACAAGTTAGTTTAGTTAGTTAAATAAACATTAGCAGCTTAGTATACGGTTACGAAAAGGCTTCCTAAAATACGTGTTATATATACGGAGGATTACTATTTGAAGTTAAGTTACAGCATTAGAAATATTATTTCTAAAAATCAAAGCTTCTTTTAAAAAGTTTGCTAAGTTAATAAGTTCAAATTTATAAGCTGTATTCATCAAATGGTGACATTAATAGACAGAATGCCTAATGTTATAACATTTCGAGTATTATCAACTTATACAAGACATTTACAAACAAAAAGAAACTCATCTTCGACATCTCATTCGTTACAACAAAGGCAATAGTTTTCGTTTTGTGGTATATTTTGACCAGCATATCTTCCAGTTTAATTGTTAGTGGAATACTCGAAGTTCAAAGCCCTGTGAAAAAGTGTGTAAGTGATTAAGGTAATACATCTGAAGTGTTTTATTACACAAACGTAGACTTGAACATATATAAGAATAAGTTTAAACCAATATTAAACCATCTTAACATATTTATAAATAAATAGCTGGTACCTTCCTTACTCGCCTTACACTACAGCTTTATATACATTTTACTTAACGTTTAACAATCGTTTACAAAACTTTAAGGGTACCCTTTCTGTTTCCATTGACTTTGTTTTAACCCATATCTCGCATGCGTAATTCAGTATAGATCCAACCAAGAGCATCGAAAAGCTGATATTGAATTTTTGGTTTCAAGTCAAACTCTTTACATTTGTTGAAAAAAAATATTCATAGCTTTAAGAGCTTTTCCACATTTATATTCTTGATTTTAATTAAAATTGCCAGTATAATTAAAATCAGTTCCCAAATAATGAAAATCATTTACTACTTCTCACCTTATCACATTACCTTTTTTCAAGAGTGTCGGAATATTCAGCACAATACTGAAATACAAAAGATCACTTAAGTCTCTAACGCTTTAATTTCACGACGTGTTTGGAAAATGTGTCCCTGAAAGTAATTGTTTCCGAAACACCAATTAGGAAATAGGACGAGTAATGTGTTTCTCGTATTAGTAAAGACACATTTAACAGGAATATTTTACAAGATTGCTAATAAATTGCATGATCTCAAACATCATGGTAGCATCGCTGTAACAGTGCTTTATCTACAACCGCAAACGTTACAGTACACCAAGATATGCACTGATATTCGTTGATAAAAGAAGTTCAAGAAAATAATACGCATTTTCGGCTTTTTTCGTTTCTTGTATAATTGAAAATAAATAAAACCGTACAAACGAGAGCCACAGAAATACGCTTATTACTATAATTACGCTCGATGTTTTGTTTAAGATAATTGACAATCGCCCGTAAAACGTAACCGAGACTTCATAAAAACAACACATAACATTAGAATAGCCATAGTGGCGAACAATTAAGACCAATTATTTGATAGTCAACGGATGACAAATTGAATTCATTTAAAGGATTCGTACAGGAAATTGTTAAAAAAAACTAACAGCAAACATTTAACGATAGATAACTTAAGGTTCAGTGGGAAAAAGATTTTGATACTATTGTATAGTGTTAACTGCTCTATCACGAATGTACATATTAAATTGCATACAATAAAACTAACCTTTAAATAAATACAACTATGTTGCATAATATTACAAGCAATTAAACCAGCAAATTTACATTAGCAAACTGTATAACAAATATATGACTACAACACTTTATAAAATTAATTTAATAACGTTTTAGATGTGTTTAACGTTGCTACGTATGTTTTGCAATCACAATTCTCATAACTCAAACAAAACGTATTTTGAAACAACAATACAATTCTTGTAAGACGCATGCAATGCTGTTATTGTGACTTTGAAAGTGTTCTAAACCGTAAATAACAATCAAACTTGTAGGTGTATCAAACTATAAAACGCATGCACTTCTCCTCCAAAACAAATTAATAATAAGATGGATCTCTCGAGGGTTGATGTGACTGTCATGTTTGTACTCGTAAACATTGTTCTTTTTTGAAAGGGTTATTTTCGTTTAATTTTTTGTTCATTAAATGAACACGGGTAATGTAAGCTTGCGGCGATTCTAGAGCTCTCTGATAACCCTAATCAGAATATGCAGCAATGTTATTGGAGAATTTATTTCGCGATGTCAAGCGTCTTGGAATCTTTACGACAACGTGTTATGTATATAAATGCGCTACTTCTTCCGGAGATATTTTCAACGCTGCAAGCGTGGACTATTCAGTGAATTATGTAGAAGTTTCCTGGCGCAATTTGGATCATCTTCTCATAAGCATATGTTGGATTGAATATTTGATTGAATATTAAATTCGCTTGAAGTTACAATGGATATGAATACGTTTCTTCCGTAATCAACTGACATAACTTTTGTTTTTAAGTATGACAATTTCTCTAGTTTAAACTCTTCGTTGAATGCCACAGTTTTACAGGACTTATTACAAGATAACATGAATATCATTACCGAATCTCCGGATAAATTCGATATCGCTCTTGCGTTGCTATATATTCCAGTTTTTGTTGCAGGAAGTATAGGCAATGTACTTCTAGCCTATGCTGTTTTGCGTTTCAAAAGATTGAGGAACGGAACAAATGTATTGTTGTGCAATCTTGCAATGGCGGATTTGTGTGGTGGGTGTAAACTTAAAAATATATGCTCCTTATAACTTTATACAGTATAAACTTTAAGACCTAATAAAAACAATATTTGTGTTGTTTTGTTCGATTATCATGATAACGATAAGATGAAATGTCAAGGTTTGACAACCCAGTATTTAATCTACACATGTATTTGTATGTAGTATTTGCTTATTTGCCTTTCACACAACACTAGCGGTTGGAAACGTTTTTGTTATTTCATTATTTCTATATAACATTATATTACATAAACAATTCTAAAACAGGTTTAAGTAAGCATGAGTCATTTTTTGCGCCCGACTAATAAAGGCATTCATATAATATATAAAAACAGGTAGACATTTTCTGAACTAAAATTACATATTATATTCGAATAGTTGAAACGTTCTTCACTTCATTTTCACATATGTATTGTTGTCTGTTATGTGCCAAACATTTTATTGTATACCAGTTAATATGGTTCGTGTAACGTTGCATAAAATGCGTCTTTGGTACAGGCAAATAATACATATATTCAGTATTTAAAGGTATTTGTTTTTCTCGTTATTTTTTTTTAATGTTGTGTTTAATTTATCATTCACAGTTTCAAGACTTTTTGTGTTATGTATACTCAAATTGTTTCACTTTTTAGATTGTTATTTGTCCTTCGTTACAGAGCGGAGAGAGAAAAGCAATTCGATTCTCGCGTTAAGCAACACATGGGGTCCATTATTTTCACGCATGAGTATGTTTGATTTATCGAATGTTTTCTCTTCCAGTGACTCTCATTTGTATCCCTATGGCAGTCGGACAAGCGTTGTACAGAGTTTGGGTGGTCGGGTAATTCATATGTAAACCTACTGTCTTTTTGCAAGGTTTGTTGCGCATAACTTTTAGCTATTTTATCTTCATAACCTATGTTGTTGTCGATAAGGTCCAAATATTATAAAGTATTTGTTGTACACATATTTGTATCCTCACACATTTGCTATCGTTATAAGTATGCCTATGCCTGTTATGTATTTTCATCAAGGTTTGCAAAAGTCACATTTTATATTTGTGTTTGTGTAATCTTAAATACACGATAATGACAAACACACTACAATTCCACTACATTTGATCTGTGTGTGAATTCAATAAGTATAAAACGTTTAAATGATAAATACATGACCATGTTGTTGCGTTTATAAATATGTAATTTTCACTTTAAAAAAAATCAACAAAAACAAACACAAAACAAAAAACAACATAAACAGTCTTTGGAATAAAAACGTGATTTTCTCTCAATAGAACTCGCAAGCCCGCCAATACAAGCGAACGACACATATCTTAAGTCTCGTTCGAGTGGGTATATTTGTCACACAAACGAGCCACGACTGTCAAGTAATACTTATAATACTATTTATAATATTTACATAAGGAAAAGCCGCAACAAAAACAGTAGTACTGGCTGTAGCAGTAGCAGTAGCAGTAGAAGTAGATGCAATTGAAGAAGTAATAGAGGTAGTAGCTGTAGTAGTAGTAGTAGTAGTAGTAGTAGTAGTAGTAGTAGTAGTAGTAGTAGTAGTAGTAGTAGTAGTAGTAGTAGTAGTAGTAGTAGTAGTAGTAGTAGTAGTAGTA